>JAPYYT010000278.1:0-113382 GCA_030522565.1 Ceratosolen corneri
TAGCATGGCATTCAAATTTGCCACTAATTGCTGTTGCTTTGCACTCGCAAGATAAAGGTGGCTTTATTAATGTTTATGATGATCAAGGGGAACTTTTATCCGAGATTAAAGCTTCTGGGCATTCTGTTGTCCAAATCACAGTTCTTGCTTGGCATCCTGAAAGAAAGTGGCTAACTGCTGCTTGTGAAAATGGTGAACTTTGGGTATGATAATATCTATATTTAAAATATCTAATTTGATTTTGAATCTTTAATGTTAATTTTTTCATTTTATGATTGAAGCTATGGTCTAATGATGTTGGATCAAGTGAATTAAAAATAATTAATAATCCTCATAAAAATCCAATATCAGTCCTACAATGGAGTGAATATGGTCATCACTTGGTTTCAGGAGACAATAGTAGTTCTTTGGTTGGATGGAAACTGGATGAAAGTGATCAGCTATTTATGATTTTTCATCACATATTAAACCAATCAATAACACATATTACATTTAAAATATCACCCTCCAAACCTTCAGTTGATATGAGGTATATATATCAAATCTTTGTAGTAACTATATTTAATTATTAATTATATTGATAATTATATGTAAAATCTGAAATATTTACATATATTAAGTCAATAATAAACTGCTTTAGTGGTCTGGCAAAAGCAGCTGTAGCTGGAGATGAAAGTGCTTTAGATTTATTTAGCTCTTGGAGGCCAAGAACTGCGTTACCTATTTCAGTTCCTATTAAACATGATAACTATGCTTTCTATGTTGGAACCGTTAATGGTTTTATTTACTATGTAGATAATCAAGGTCAATGTACTCAAGTTCTAAATTTTGATGGTGCTAGTATTTATTGTCTATTATATCATCAAACAAGAGAATCTATTGTTATAATGAGTGAAGGTTTACATATTGGACACTTTCAAGCAGATCCTGTTACAGGTCAGCTTACAGAGTTAACAAAGGTAAACATTCAAATTTAACTATTTTGTTAATTTTTTAAGGTAGTTTTCATTAAGCTAAACATATTTTATGCATTAATTATAGGTGAAATTAAGTGCTAGGTGTGATATGACGAAAAATGGACCATCTTTGTGTTGGGCTGGTATAAATACACTAGCAATTTTAGTTGGAGAACTAATGGTCAGAATGTGGGATCTTCACACTGGAGATACTTATATTTTAACTCCAACTAATAATTCAACTTTGCAAAATTATTCTAAGTCACAGGAATTGTGCACGAGTTTATCTTTTTGCAAACATAATGGCAAATACTCAATTTCTGAAAATCTTAATTTGTTGCTATATTTACTATAATATTTTATAAACCATATAATAATAATTTTAGATACTTTAGCTGCTGGTACAAATTTGGGTACAATATATTTCTGGAAACGCAAGATTCGAGGTGTAGAAAGTGATGAAAATTCCTGGCCTTCATCTCCAAATTCATGTTCCATTCCTGGCACAGTAAAACAAATGACTTGGAGTGCAATATTGCTTCGAAATCCTTTATTAGCTGTGAATTGTGTTACGAATGTTTTTATTCTCCATCAACAATCAATGTGTGCAGCTTATAATGATAAGATTTGTGCTAGTCAAGTGAGTCCCATGCAACTGCACATTGAAATAGAGGAACCAGGTTAAAATATTTTATCATCTTACTTCATATAACTTTTATATTATAACAACCAACATTCCTAAAAAAGATATAAATAATTTTAAAAATTTATAACAATATTAATAGATATATTTTTAATTTTAAATTCATTTGATTATAAAGTATTTTGTTTTTAACTTTGAATTATTTTATTAATTTATTTTATTTTTTTATTAGAAAATCAATATTTCGTCTTAAAAACAGACATTCAGATACACCTGATTGCTGTGAATAGAAATTATATTGCAGTATCTTCTGGTAAATATGTAGTAGTTTACAAAGTCAGTGGAGATAAGCCACCAAATACAACCGTACTTTTGAGCTTTAATTGCAATACTGAAAAGCTTCTCATTCATGATACTATATTGATTGTTTTAACATCACAGGCGAGTAAAATCAGAAAACAATTTGGTTTTTACATTTATATTTGCTTGCAATTCAGTTGAAAAATTTATCTTAATTACTTGAATATTTCAGATAATTCAATTAAGATCAATTGAAGAAGGAACAGTAATACAGACTCTTCCAACATTACCAGAAGAAGGTGAACCTATAACAATGGAAATAACTGGGGATTTTTTGACTGTGGCTTCGTTAAATGGTATCTTAAAAATTTGGCATTTGGAAAAAAGAGAGGCAAAACTTCATACAAGAGCAGCTATTTCTACTTATGAGGTTATCAATGATTTTGCTGAAGTTATTGAGGCGAGATGCAATTCGGATTGCAGATATGTATCTATAACTGTGGCAATGGCTAATTTAATGCCCAGTCCGATACTTTATGTATGGGATATTGAAAGTGATCAAATTCATGAATTCGATTTTTCAAAAAATGATATTGAAGATGAATCTACTTTGTAAATTTTTCTTTTATAATAAGTTGAAAATACATAACAATATTATTAGATTTTTTAATTTGAAAATATTTAATTTAATTATTTTTTAAAAACATTAATTTTTTCTTGAAAAATTAACTTTTCTTTAAAAATAATCTTTATTTTTATTATAAATTTCTAAATTTTTAGAGTTGCAAAATGTAAGGGTAGATTAGTAACGGCCCATTGCTGGGATAACGAAGATCCAAGACTCTTAATTTGTCGAGCCCAAAAACCAGAAAGTATAAATTTGAAATCAACAAATGGACTAATTGAAGATCAAGTAATTTTATAATAATTTTATATAATATTATAAATTGTTGTACTAAGTGGTACAAAAATAAAATATATTTTTAATTTAATATATAAAGGATAAAAGGAATTAATAAATTTAACTTATATTTGTTCAAGTATAAAATTTAAATCAATATAAATAATATAATAACAATTTATAGAAGTATCAATATCAAATCTGTATTAACAGTACAATATTTCAATTAGTTTTTATTTATTTACTATTTTATTCTTGAATTTTTTATGCACGAAAAATTCATATACTATAATTGCAAGATTTTATATTTTAGTATAAATATCTGAATATGAAAAATTGTACAGGAAAATATCGCGAACGTTGTTTTAATAACGATGTTTATATCCACGGAACATGGAATTGTTGTGCATGATGTTCGATCGATGAAGGACGATAACTGTCGTCTTCTGGGAGTACAGTCACCCTTCATTTTAATATTAGACTCTGAAAAATCCACCGGTAGCAAAACCGAACGTCTCTTAATGCGTGATTTTGAAGAACTTGACTTCTGCGATTCAACGATCAAACGAGCTATTCTTGACTTCAGCTTCTACCTTAGTGTTGCCAATATGGACGAAGCTTTTAAGGTTTCATTATAATGATTTATATTTAAATTATTTATTAATGGAAAGATATTTATAAAAAATTATATTTATTTATTATATTTTTTAACATTTTATATTTTAACAATTGTATTTGATAGGCTATCAAGACAATACAGAACGAAGCCGTGTGGAATAGTTTAGCAAAAATGTGCGTGAAGACAAAGCAATTAGATATGGCGATGTTGTGCCTCGGGCACATGAAACAGGTAAGGAGTGTGAGAGCACTCCGAGAGGCTATTCTGGATGAAAGTCTTAACTTGGAGGCAAAGGTTGGGATCCTCGCTGTCGAGCTGAAGCTTTATGTAAGAAATAACCATAGATTTGAACTAAGATTTTGATTCTTATTCATTTTGAAACGTGTAATTTATTACAAATTCGCTAAAATTGATTATAAATTATTAAAAAATAAATTTATACTAATCAATTACAGAACTCTATTGTATATAATATATTTTTTCAGAATGATGCTGAGCGGTTATTTCGAGAAGCGAATAGATTGGATCTTTTAGGATCTTTACTAGAGGCTCGTAATAAATTTAAAGAAGCCATTGAATTAGCAAAAAACGAAGATAAAATTCGAGAAAAATTAAGCTATTATAATTATGCCAAATCTCTGGAATTTGAAGGAAAAATTAACGAAGCTATTGAAATGTACACAAAAGCCGATTGTCATAGATTTGAAGTGCCTAGGATGCTACTTAGTACTCCGAAAGAACTACAAAATTATTTAAAAAATTCTGATGATTTGTACGTTGTTCAATTCTTATCGAATACTAACAGAATGTAATACATTTATAATTATCAATAAATAACGATTACCATTTATATTGTCAGAGAGATAAAAAATTGGCACGGACAGTATATGGAGTCGACAAATGACATGGAAACAGCGCTTGAGTTATACGAGCAGGCCCAGGATACTCTGTCAATGACGCGGCTGCTATGCTTCTTCGGTCGAGAGGATGAAGCTTGCGATCTTGTCGTTAAGAGTAAACATGCAGCTTCAATTTATCATCTAGCAGCGCACTATGAAGCTCGGGGCAATTTTACTCAAGCAATACATTTCTACACAATGTCGCGGTCTTACACCAATGCAATACGCGTTTGTAAGGAAAACGGTTTGTTGAATGAGCTCTGGCCACTGTCCATGATGGCGCCAAAGCAAACACAAATCGATGTGGCCAAGTATTATGAAGAAATTAATCAGGTACGTTAGAAAAATTTCAGATGAAATGCAATTTTTTGTTAAATGAAACAATAAGGCATTAATTTTATGATCTTGTATGATGTAAAAAATACCGATATAATTTATTATTTTTAATTTACAGATTAATTTTTAAGAATAAATTTTAAACATTTGATATATTTTAGTAATGTTTTACAAATACATAATTTAAAATTTTAATCTTAATTTTGAACCATTTCTTTGCTGCATAAATAAATCTATAAATTCTAATGTTGTCCATTTATTATTATTTATATAATACTTTTTATAGGTAGATAAAGCGATATTACTTTATCATAAGGCAGGATTTTTGAAAAAGGCTCTTGAACTTGCATTCAAAACACAACAGTTCAATACACTGCAACTGATAACCATGGATGTGAACGCAGATTCTGATCCAGAACTCATCGAAAAATGCGCTGAATATTTCGTTCAAAATTCACAAATTGATAAAGCTGTTGATATATTAGCTACTGGAAAAAATTATACAGAGGCACTGACACTTATTCAAGACTATGGCGTTATTTTATCCGAAGAATTAGGTATGATAATTTTATTTTAGTTTATCATTTAGTGTTGATATATATAGCTTTCAAATTTAAATATTAATATTGCACATTCAATTTTTTGCTATTAATAGTCTATTTAAATTACTGTTAAAATACTATCTTCTTAAATGATATTCTTATTTTAAATAATCAAAATAAGTATGGGCATTTATTTATGGTATAAAATATTTTAAAAATCAATTATTAATACATTTCGCATCTGTAGCAGAGAAAATGATACTGGATAAGACAGAGAAAGATCTGGACAAGGAACAGGTGCGCATAGCGACTCTTGAGAAAATTGGTGAAATTGCATTGAATCAGGGTAATTACCACCTAGCAACAAAAAAGTTCACTCAAGCTGGCAATAAGTTACGAGCAATGAAAGCTCTCCTTAAATCTGGTGATACGGAAAAGATCTGTTTTTTCGCCCAAGTCTCAAGACAACGCGAGATATACATTATGGCTGGAAATTACTTGCAGTCTCTAGATTGGCAGAATCAGCCTGAAGTACTAAAAAATATCATTAACTTTTACTCTAAAGGAAAAGCTATGGATTTGCTGGCTAATTTTTACGTCGCTTGCGGTCAAGTTGAAATCGATGAGTTTCAGAACTATGAAAAGGCACTTGATGCGCTCAATCAGGCAAGTAAGTGTCTTGCCAAAGTCATCGACCTCAAAGACTCGGATACTCACAAGAGGGCCATTGAGATTGTTAATAACAGGATAATCACCATCAAGAAATATTTGGAAATCAAAAAGTATTTTTCTACAACATTTATACTTTTTAAAATAATAATAATAAACAAATAATAATAAACCTATTATTACAAAAATTAATTATTTATTTAAGTTTTCAATATTATTATCCTTTTTAAGTCCTTTAGTTCATTTTAATACATTATATATAAAAAAAACTAAAAAAAAAAAATAATTTATGAAGTAATTTATTTTCAGATTATTTGATAGTGGAGAAACGGAGATGGGAATAAACCATATACGTTATTTACTTGATTCCCAAGGAGTTGAGCTTGAACAATCGATTCGCCGTGGTGATCTCTTTGCCATGATAACTCAACACTATGCAAGCATAGGTGAAATAGACAAGGCGAAAGCTGCAATTGAAGAGTTAAATCGTTTGATACCTGGCATTAATTTAAGTTATTACTTTAATGTTAATTTGCTAGAAAAGCTCGGTTTTAAGATCAATGTTGAAAAGCAAGAATCCGAAGAACGGGAAGATGACATCGAAGAATTACTAGGAGAGTGAATTAATATATTTATAAAACGGGATATTAAACGACTTTAATTTAAGTTGAGCGCTTTGAAAATATAAATTAAGGTACAGAAATAATATTCTTTTAATTATGAATTTTTATCGAAAAGTTGGAGATTTAGTCGCAGAAAATGACAAAATAAATTACCTCTAATCTACCTAAAGAACTTGCGTTTTAGGAATAATTATTGGTTTAAAATAATTCTTATAAATAAAACTAAAACGTCACGTTATAAATCTTTTTTTAATTGTGTTCTAAAATTTTCAAAATTAAATAAATTTTTTAATGTCAAATAAAAAGTTTTTATATAAAAAATTGAATTAAAAATAAAATATAGGTAAGAATATTTATTAAAACTTAAATTAATATTACAAAGAAAATATTTAAACTAAGTTTTTGTTTTATAATTATTCTTAAAATATTGTTTTTTAATTTTTCGAACAATATTCTACATGTAATATAGAATTATTTCATTCGTTACTCTAATAAATCTATACAAATATTTAAAATATTAAACTTTAAAAGTAAAATTTTTAAATAAATTTTTATTTATATTTGCGCCAGTTTATATCAATACTTTTGGTAATTATTATATAATCATTTATTAGAATAGTCGAAATTTTCTGAGCATCTTACAATAACTGAATAAAATATACAATAGATTATAATGAAATTTTATGAAATGTTATAAAGATTTATCATGTAATTCTAAATACAAGTAATGTAAAGCATAAAATAAGTAAGAACTGTTTTAAATATAAAAACTAGATGTTAATACCTCAAGTATTATTTCTTTAAGTTTATAACAGCTCTAAATTGTGAATATTCAAATTATTATTAAACAAATTGTATTAAAATATTTGAATAGAAGGATCTGAATATTGAATATTATATTTTCATAAGCTTTTGTTCATAAAATTAATTAAGATCAAAATAGAAAATATTTTATAAATTAAGTATTTCTCAAATTTGGACTTTTGTTATTCGGTACATAAAAGATTCAATTAAATTCTTAAATATTAAACATTTACAATATTTTCAATATTTTATAAAACTGATTTGAATATTTACATTATTATAAATGTTAATATTATTGGGATATTGAAAGTTTCGCGAAATTGGATTATAAACACAACATTATTCTCAACAAAATATTATTAAAGTTAAATAAGTTATATAAGTTAAAAGTAAAATTTTTTATTATTATTACAGTATTAATATATTTAATTATATACGCAATTCATATACAAATCCTTTAAAAGATAAATATAAATGAGTATTAGATACTTAATCAAATTCTTTAATTGTTTAAACATTTATTTTTCTTAATATATTTTTTAAAACACTTGTCTCAAATTTTAAAATATTAATTAAAAAAGATAAAATGTTTAAAATGTAACATTTCAATAAAAATCTTTATTTCATTAACAAGTTTAGTGATATATGATTCCTACTATATCAAAAGATGGTAATATTTGTCCAAATAATTTATTTACTTTAAAGAAAAATGAACAATTTATAAGAAAATTATTAAATTCAAGAAGTATTTCAGTTAATTTAAATTAATTTACATATTCCGTATTATATCACGTCCTTTCATTAAAAAATAATTATTTTATGCAGAAAGAATTATGTATTTATGTATTATTAGTAAATATCATTGATTTTTTATTAAACAAATCTTAAACATATAAAATTAAGATTAATGTATACTAAACATCAAAAATATATTTTTAAATATGCTTATACCAACCTCCAGTTATAGTTTAACTTGATAACAAATACAAAATTTTAAAGATTTTTGTGAATTAATTTTTAATTATATGTAATTAAAATAAACAATTCTATATTTATATTCATTATTATTAATTAAAATTCAATTCGTAACATTTTGCTTTAAATTATATTAAGAAAAAAATGAATTATGCTGAAGATTTTTTATACTGTTTTTTAATATTTATGTGTATGAAAATCTTTTATTATAATAAAAAAATTTTCCGTGCAAACCTTTTAGTATATATACTTACATAATCTGTTTGTTTACAAATTATTTAATATTAATAAGAATACGACATAAACAGAAAATTGAGTTACAAAATATCATAAAACGCTCGTTTGACATCTTTGGACTTATGATCTAATTAAAACTTATAATCTAAACTTTACAATTTATCTTTCACTGTTTTAATAAAATTCTGATTATTTTTAATTATTTGAATCTCATTCTTCTTACTGACCAAAGCAAAATGCTTAATGTCAGCCTCACTTATTTTATGTGGATCATTTTTTTAAAACCGAACTATAAATGTTTTATGTTGTCATAAGTAAATTACCATTTATAACATAAATTTGAAGTATAATTGAATTTTATTATTTAAATAATTTTTAAATATTTTACATTATACGATGAATTAAAATTATTTAATTATTTTATCATAAGAACATTCAAACCCAATCTTAAGAAATTGTTCTAATTGTATACAAGTTGTGAATTCATCAATAAGTTTTAAAATTAATAGAAATCTAAAAAGTATTTCACCTTAAATCGTAGAAAATTTAAATAATCGATCAAAATAAAGAAAAACAGTGGGAATAATAGCTTTCCGATATACTGAGTTTGTTTTACGCAGATTTCTCGGGTGTGGGTTTTTTACAATGCGAAGTATCTGTTTCCTCATCCTCAGTTTTCCTCTTCTTACGCACAAGATGGGAGATGTCACTTGCGGGCTTAATGTCCCGAGACACAGCGGATGTGCTCGTCGACGATGAGGACAGACCGCACTCGCCACTGGGCCCGGCACCATTTGAGCAGCTACCACTGGCTACTCGGTTCTTTATACCCTCGATCACCAGTTTGCACGCCTGTTGTTTGAAATCACGCATATCCGTAATCTTATCTTGAATTTCTGGTAGAAGCTCTTTCAATTCTTTGATCTCGCCTTCAATTGTATAAAACGGATCATCTGACTTCGGGGTATCAGTCATAATCTCTAAATCTTGAATACGAGACTCCAGTAAACTTGTCGCTTTCTTGAACTGCTCAATACTCGCGTCGAATTCATTACCCAGGGAATACGCAAGTCCTGTCGTAAGAACGTTTGGAAAGTATTTACTTTCATGCTACATTTCATAATAATAAATACCAATGTATAATACAAGAACGTTATTTACAATTTATTACAAAATTAGAATAAATTATTATTAGTAACAATTATATATATATAATTAATTATAATAACAAAATTGTGTAATATAATTTTTAGGTATGTTTTGTTGTAAATTATAATTAACGTTATGAAAAATACTTGCAATAAAATCTACCAATTTTTATTTAATATTAATTAATAACAATAATATCTATAATTTTTAAGCATACCTAATTGATAATGTGTTTCTGCCATACTTCTTGGATCTGCTGATTCGATTCGATGAAGTAAATCAAGACAAGCATATAGATCTGCTAAAGCTCCAGGTTGATTTCCACTTTCCATTGCAACTTCACCTAAAAGTCTATGAGCTTCTGCTAAGTGCTTCCATCCAGATGGTCCCCGTTTAAGTAAAATTATTTTCGCTAATTCTAGTACTTCCCAGGCAAGCTAGTAATAACATAATAATGTAAGTTAAATATATTTTATTTTATTGTTAGTATGTAATATATTAATTAATACATTAAATGTAATTATATTAAATTCTTTATTGAAAATTATAATTAATATTATGAAAAAGATTAACAATTAAATCTTTGAATTCTTAATTTTATATTAGTTATTAACGAGAATAGTTTTAATACAATACAAAACTATTAAAATGAATTTAAAATAATAATATTTAAATATAAAATATCGAAATTTATTTAGCTGTAATAATATAAGTATATAGAAGTATAATACAAAATATAAAGTAGGTTTATTTCAATAATAAACAAAACCCCCATATTATGAGATAAAATTTAGTGTCTATAAATTTAAATAAACAAGAAAAATAAAGAATTAGCATTAAATGCAACATTTTTTTTCTTTTACTTTTTTCAAAAGCATTTAATCTATTATATTAAAAAGAAAATATTAGTACCATGACCCACCTGTAAGTTACTGTTAGAATCATCATCTTCATCATTCTCATCTTCATCGGCATCATCATCACCATTCTCAAGCAAGTCCCCATTAGGAGTCGATGATGTTGAAGCTTTACCATTTAATATTTTACTGGAGCCTGCAATATAATTCTTGGAATTGGATAATGATGATGATGATCCAGCAGTAGCACTCAATGTAACTGCTGAAGAAGAACTTGGCATCTCCTCAGTTTTGCTAATTTCGAGCTTTCCATCAGAGTTCAACTTTGATTCATTTTCCTCGGTGGGCTTTAGTTCTTCGTTATCATCTTTGTCTTTCCTGTGTACATAAAATAATTATTTTCATCTACTAGTTTGTCTTTTATTTTTAAGATTTTATACTTAGAGAAGTTTGTTTGTATAAATAAGATAATAAAATGTGTTAAATCATTGGTAATTTACTCGCTAGACTCATCTTCATCCTCGCCTTCTTCTTCACCTTCATCTTCTTCAGTATCATCAGTACCAGGCACTCCTGCTCCTAAGACTCCAGCTTCTTCCCGAGATAGACAAAGGAGTGACCGTCCATAGAAAAGGTAGGGTTCACCAAGTTCATCAGATATCTCACCATGTTGAACTGCAAGCATACCACAGCCCTGAGCCAAGGCAGTCACAGCCATACTATAGTCACGTACTAGAAGGTGTCGTTTGCCTTGGGATATTGCTTGTACTGGATCATTGTAAGTTGACATTTCTGAGATATCCGCCATCTGTAAATTAATTTTTCAACTTTTACTAATTTTTGTTTGTGTTTTATGAATTCAACCGATTCCTTAAGTGAAATTTCCTTTGTCTTATTTATTATTTCATTATTTGAATTAAAATAGCTTTGTCCTCTTAGTTATTATATGCATGTGTCCATATATATATACATGAATTATTAGTAAAATAATATAATAGTTTTTCACATATTACACAGTGTATAATGTATCATAAAACTAGTCATATAGATAATTGTGTATACATTAATATTATTTAATATTAAATTATGCTATATATATTCATTAATATTAAATTATGTTATATATATTCATTAATATTAATATTATCAAATAACTTATTCATAACTATACAATAAAAATTAATTATTTAATTATAAAATACTGATATAATATATATCATATTTAATAAATAAAACAGCTTTATATTTGGTTACATGTCAAGTTAATAAAGATATATTCTATACCCAGATATTTTTATCTTTTATTTATACACAAAAATAACAAATCAATTATGGAAATTTTACTAAAATAAATTTACATTATAAATTCGAGTTATTAAATAATGCAAATAAAAAAAAAAAATTATTGTTTTATTAAATAAATTATTATAGAGGAAAATTGTTTATATCCAAAAAATATTTGTGTTTACTTATTTTGAAAGTGCAATATCATTTTAGCTTATTCAAATGATTTCCATATTAGTTAATTTACCCTCAATGATATCCCATGTAAATAGACCTAAATTTAAATCTAACTTTCTCAGAGAAACGGTCATGGGTCGAATTATACATAATAGTGTATACACCTATAGATATTCACATTTGATACACTTTTCACGCGCCTTTTTTCCATGTAATTTTGAAGCTTAATATTATTTATTGATACTTAATAATTTTTATACATTGTATTGTTCTACGTAAAAAAATGCATTATAAATATTATTATACATTTAATTTCTTAAATTAAACACCGATAAAGCAATGATATTCATCTTATTATATATAAATTTACTTACAGCATATTTGAAAATGAAAATAAAATAAATTGAAATAAATTTTCCATTTCATCTACTTTAAGGTATAAACGAATCAACAAAAACCAATTGAAAAAAGTATCGGAAACATCAAAGAACGTGGTGGTATTCTAACCTCTTTTTTTCAAATTGTCACTTTTAAAAAATCAATACAAGTAAGACCCCGTGAAGTTGTATTTTATTATTGTGATAACATAAAGTCAAATATTCATATTTCGCGGTAAACTTCACGATCAAAACACCACTGAAAAATTTTCCCTGCAGAAGTAAAAAATAAATAAATAAAATCAATTGTCTGTCCCTTACGAGTGAAAATTCTTGGCTTACGGCTTTCACACACTGATGTACCGTGCTCCACGATTAATTAAGATGAAGTAGCCACTATTTATTTCGTTGAGTTCTTTTGATAACAATAAACCGAGGTATTGAAAATTAAAATGAAGGTTCTGTATTCATAAACTGAGTACTTTATCGTACGTTTACTTGTAACTCAACTTACGAATAATCGATCAAGAATAAAGTTTTTACAATGTGTGTGTGTAGGTAGCACGTACGAGAAATGAGATTGGGAAAAGGGTCTTTTACAAAACTCGCAACGCAGCGCCATCCAACGTGAATACCTATGCGTGTTTCGAAGAACCATGCATTTGATTCGCGTGTGCGAATATTCATCGTTTTACCAAGAAAAGTGTGATATTTGACATAAATACAATTAGGCAAACTGTATTTAAAAGCAGAAGACAAATTAAAAGAATAGTAAGATTTAAAAAAAATATTTACTTGAAATAAGCTATACCAATTTATGCGCGCGCGCGCGCGCACACACATAAAGTATAACTAATATTGAAATACGAAACATAATCAAATAAATTCTGATAAATCATTTTGATGTATAAAACACTGTATTAGTTACCTCAATTAATCAAATTTATTAGTTATCAATCGACAACTGCCCACTTGCTTACCTAACCAGGGTCTACAATCTGCAACACATTCCCTTCCCGCGCTTTATCTTTTGACAAGATAGATCTTTGGAAATAATAAAGTAGATTGATAAAATATTAATAATTTATAAGTTACAATAGTATATGTTTGATAAAGAGACACTTTCTTTGAATTTTCTTTTGCTTTGTGATGTGCTTTTAGTGTGAAAGGGAAGGAACTACTTTTCAAATAAGTTTGTTTTATACTCTATCACTTTATAATTCTATATAATCTCAAACTTTATACTATATACATGACTCTCGTCATATATAAAAATATATACAAAATGTATGTATAAAAATGTTCGGCTGCACATGTGGACACCATTTTATGTGCGTGTTTATGTTCCGTAATTAAAATTTATGTTTTGAACACTCGTTATGCTACATACACTTATGCACGATATATAATTGTTCAGCTTATTATTTGACTTATGCGTGTGTGTCTTGTAAAATAAAGTTAATTTTTCGATTTTCATCGACTGTTTGATACACACCAGTATGACTATATAGTATGTTACTAAATTGATGTTTCAAATATTTTATATAATCGATTGTAATAAATATATAATTAATAGAACATCTAATAAAAATTGAAGTATTTAATACGCAATTTTCAGCCAAGCTGAAAAGAATTATTACTATATTTTAACCAATGTTTAATTTTTTAATTTGATATTATTTAAATTATTTTTTAGTAAAATTATTTAATATTAAAATTATTAATTATTAATATTCTATATTGTCTCATAAGACTGTTAAAGTTTTAAAAATTACAATTTAATTTAGCAAATCCTTAAATTAATATAAAAATAGTATTTTGTAAATTATATTTAATACAATTATGCAATTTTTTAATAAAACACTAAATTACATCCAGATATAAATGGAAATATAAAATAAATTCTTTTTCTAAGTAGAGAAAAATTATGCTATATTTCTGTAAAATAGAATATTGTAAACACGAGATTAGTCATTGTTGCATTTTTCGAGAAAAATCATATGCATAAAGAGAATTAGTTAGTAAAACCAGACATTTAGGTGATTGAATATTCTCTTCTGTACTCACGAACAAACATAGAACAAAAGGTTCTATGTAAATGTATAATTCATATAAATATATTTGTAGTACTTTCTTATTACTTTTACATTGGTCAAACAAATTAGAATTTGTTAAATTAACTTGTTTCATTTTATTTAAATTGAAAGTTAAATTCGTACAATTATATTTATTGGTCCAATTAATATTTGCATCTTATATTATATATTAGACAAAGTGTTCATCTCATAAGGTAAAATCATATTTTTAAATTAATAAAATAATTTTTAAAGACATTTTACTATAATTTTTCAGTAGACATACAAATACTACAATTGTTTTATTAGCTATTATAAACACAATAAAATGGTACAGCTACTAAACACGATTATATAGAGTCATACTGATTTTTATAATAGTTCTAAAGTCGAGTTGTAAAACAAAATAGTTCAGTTTTATAATTTCTAGTTTTTAGATTTCTTAAATAATTTTACTTGAAATATTAAAATTAAAAATAATTATATATTTTTTTTACATTTACTAAAGAAAAAATTTATATAATAAATTTAATTATCTTTAAAGATTTTTATCATAAGAAAACTTGAATATGAATAGAAGTTTTGTATAATTAAATTAATTTAATCGTTTATAAACATTACATGAAATTACAAATAGTATAAGAAGAATTATAAAATGGTAAATATCGATTATAATGAAATATTATAACAAAGAATCCATCAAATAGAATAAAATATATAACTCTTTTGTTTTAATTAGTTTTAATAATTACTTTAATAATCATTTTTAATAAAATAAATAAAATATAATATAAAATAAAGTTTATAAGTATTCATCATTTTGGAAAAGATATGAAAATAAATATATTATTTTTTGAAATTGAAATATAACTAGTTTTTAGTCTATACTAAGATTTTCTGATCTTTAACAAAAATTTCAACGAAAATTTACATTCTGAATAGGCTTAATTCATAGAAATATATTTAAATTCTGAGGGTATTTTAATGATTTTTCTTTGACATTGAAAAATCTAGTTTATTATATTTTTATTGACTTTTATTCTTACGACTTTCATAGTGTTTCTTAGTTAAAATTTTAATTATTTTTAAAGTTAACAAACTAAATTTTGAAATAAATTATAAAAAAGTACTTTTTTTACATTATAAAATTACAATAATTAAATAATTTCGAATACTTATATATTATATAATTGAATTGAGTATGATTATTTAAACAGCAAACATTGAAGTTTTTTATTATTGAACTCTATATTATATATTGGATTGATAATAATGATTAATTAAATTTTATTATAATAAATTTATTATTATATACGTATTTTTACACTTAATAAATGTAAATATTATTATAAAGGACGATTTTAGACAATTACAAATGTTTTTAAAATGTATTAATAAAAAAAAAAATAATAAAATATCTAAATATAATTTAATGGTTACTGATATTAGCGAGATATACTTTGGAATTTAATCGATATTCTGTTTATACAGTAAAATCTCTATACATAATGAAATATATTTCATAGAGTATTATAAAATTAATATTTGTTTTAGACTAAACACCGACTTAATGGGTTGTCAAATATACTTTTTATCAGTATTAATATTGATAAATGGTTGTACTAAATTACAGATATAAAATAATTTGAAATGTAATTTGTATGTATCTCTTTCTAATAAATTCAAATTTGAGTAATATTTTTGAATAAGTTATCTTTCCATCATTTAGCCATCATTGATTCTTGTATCTTGTTTTCTCTTGTATATCATATTATAGCTGTGTTTGATTAGTTTATTATCCATATATTTGAAAATATTTCATGGAAAGTGAAAATTAACTGTATAGATTGACATAATTGAAATATATACTTGTTAATTACTTTGGTCTTAAAAGAGAATTAATCTATTTCTTAAAATTTTGAAATTAAATTTATTTTTATTTGTAAGATTTTTAATTAAAATAGTATAAAAATTATTTAGAAACAAGTACAGAAGAAAATATAATTTATAAATAAAATTATCTATTTATATTTACCGTATAAGTCAGTAACTATATTGATATTAATATTCTATTATTATTTTTGAAGACAAAATATTAGCTACATGTAAATACTACTAAACTAATACCAACAAATAGAACAGAAATAGAAAAATTCAGTAAATATTAAAATTCTAATAATACATCCAGTTAATATAAAAATTCTAAAAGCTGAAAAATTTCTTTATATATAAATATTTATGGAAGTTCGTACATTTTTATAATTAGATTATTTTGAAAGCTTCTAATAATTCTGCATTGAAAACATGTTAGATTTTCTCGTATTTAAAAACAAATTAAATGCGTAATTATTATACATTAATTCTGTATTTAAATATGAATAATACATTTATTTTATTCAAAAGGTTTAATGAAAAACGCGTAAACTGAAAAGATTACTGATATGTAAGATGAATATTTATAAATTAATTCGTTGTACATAAGGTGGCACGAACTAAATTAACCGCCCTTTTCGTAGACAGAGGCTAAAGGTTCAATGTTCTTGAGCTCCGTATAAATGACGAGTAACTTTCTTGTATAATAAGCAAGTTAGTAAAAATTGTAAAATTATTTGTCAAAAGTAATTAGTTTAGTTATAGGGGTATAGGAAATGCATCCCTGGTGAAAAATTAAGAACTCAAAAAGCAACTATTTAAACAACATAAAAAAAAAAAAAATTAGCTTAGTACTAGTCGAAAATAATATTCCATATAGTGAGCATTGATTATAAAAACATTACTTAATAGTATGGGTTCATTATGTATAGGTCATGATAATGATATAATTGAATTCGACTAGTGGAAAACTCTTTAGTTGACAAATAGCTCGAACGAAGGGGCAGCTTACAGAAAATTAGACGCGTAGTCGGTTCGCGCATCGACGTCGGCGCCGCGACGTCAAAGAAGAGGGGTAGCTTAAGTGCAGTTCGCCGCCCCCTGCGTCATCGAGGCCAATCAGTGCGCATTTCTCGATCGTCCGAGGTACACTTTTTAATTTTCGTGTATCTTTCCTTCTCTTTTCCACTCTCTTTCTCTGTCTCTGTGCCTTACTTTTTCTATCTTCCTTCTTACTTTCTACTTTTGTTTCGCCATTCCACTAGTCTATTTTTCCTCTCTATTCCTGCGAACGCGGCATTCGATCCGCGGTAACGAATCTGAAGGTCCGCTGGTTCGCAGGCAAAGGGCCCAGGAGGCCCAGCATTGCCTGTACGAACAAGCGCCTAAGACAGCCACTCCTTATGGAACCCTCGAGACTACCCAGGAGCCCGGCACCAAGGCTGATCTTTCTGTTTGCCACACTCGCCCTTACATGTGCTGGTACGCCATTCAAACGACTCAATCTTAATTTTCTTTTTTAATGTTTAATTAATTTTTTATTTTTCTTCTTGCAATTTTATAACGTCTAATACAATCTTTTAATTAAATAATTGTTATATATATATATATATATATATATATTAGTGCATCTTCCACAAATACATTTCAGAAATTTCAAATTTAAATAAAATCTTATTGACTTTATCTAATGATTATAAAATTCGTATGGATAAAGTATAGTTTTGACCGAGGTTGGTTTACATTCATTATTTTATTTTTGTATTTATTACCTAATACATTACATATTTGCTTTTTAAATAATTCTACATCGAAAATAATCAATTTAATCTTTGATCTCAATTATAGTTTTTAACATAAGAATTTGGATTAACAGGCCAAATAGCTTTTTATTAAATTTAAAGCTGATGTGATAAAAGAATTTACGAACATATCAGAAATAAAAAATTTAATTATGTTTTAAATTATTAATTACGTGTAATATGCATTAATGTATAAAGAATCCATTTTTGTATTGAAAATTAAATTTTCGATATTTATTTACGTAGATTTATATATAATAAAGATATATAATATAATAATTATATTTTGGGAACGCTCTCTTCATTTAAATAAATATAAAATAAATAAACAATAAAATATATAATATCTTAGACTATACGATTATCTGACTAGTCATACTTTTAACTAATGTCTTAAATCATTAAATTTATTAAGGACGAGTCGTATTAAAAAAAAATCAATTCTCTGTAGTCCAATAGAATTACTATGCAAGCTTTAAAGATCATTTCTAGTATAAAGTTATAATATTTTTATAACTATTTATATAATCTAGTAATCAGATTTTAAATAGGTAATTTTCATTTCTTCGTTTAAATATTTAGAAATCATTTAAATATCTTTAATAGGCTACTTCAATAAGTAGAATATAAAAAAAATTTTTGAAAAATAAACCCAAGACTTAAATAAATATTATAAAACCATTAATATTCTATTTTAATAAAATAATATATAGATAAGAATATATTTATTGAGTCATTTTTATTAATTTGATTTAAAGTAGCATATGTTTATGTAAAATAAACTTTTAAATAAATAAAAAAATATATATTAAAATTTATTATTAATTTCAATCCCTAAAAGAAAATCCCATAAATTAATTCATTAAAATATCGTAAATTATTTTATTTACTATTTACTCTAATATTTTATAAAAAAAACTTATAAAATGTAATATTTATAAAATGATATTTAAATTTAAAACAATGTAATTTTTGAGAAGTCCAATATCATAAAAAATTTAATAATTCATTTATTATTTTAAGGTATTACATAAAATACGTTATTAAATTCAAAAAAATGTTAAATATATAAATCTTAAATTTTAATGATATTTTTGTTGTAAATTATACGACTTAATTTTTACATGATAGCCACTTCTTTCGAATAAAAGATATTGCTAATTTATTAAAAATTTAATATCAATTATTTTTAAATGATTTTTGCAATTTTTTAAAAATTATATGCAATACTTAATTATTTTATAGGATTATCAATAAATATGCATTATTCATAAAAATATTTTAAAATATAACTTTTTGTAAATTTACGTTTTATTAATTATAATACGTTAGCGGTTATTAACAATTAAGGAATTATAATAATTATAAAAGAAATATTATTAATATTTTTAAATATTTTGTTCTATTCTTACAGTAATAAATAATAAATACAAATAATAACCTTTTTTTAAATATTACACTTATCTCTATATAAAAAATTTTATTCAAGTATTAAAAAAAAAAAATACTTTATAAATAACATTTTAAGATTCATACAAAAATGAGAAGAATAGATTTGTATATTTTGAAAAGAAAATAAATATATATCTTGTGGTACAGTACCTTGTTTATTGCATAATTACTTTAAGAATAATGTTAATATGAGTAATAATTATATATTTTTTTTAATCTTGATAATTTCTAACATTTAGTTTAAAGTGTATTAATTTTAAATCATATTTTAATATTAATATGAATTATGCATTTGTAATATCAATAAAAAGTGACTATGTAAAATTCCTGTAAGTATGAGATTTCCGTTTTATATTATATAGATGCAATTTTTTAATTCTTTTATCCAAAAAGAAAAGTTTTTGTAAATATACATTAAGAATTTTATTATTATATACAGTAAATTCTTACGAATATAATTACATCAATTATATAATATATAATACATAATTGATATATTATTACTAAAAATAGAATTCTTAATGTTAAATAAAATTTATATTTAAAATATTATGATAACAGTATTAATAACGTTAAATTCAATTATAGAAGTTAAAATGAGTAATAAATACAGATTTTTTATACATTAAAATACATTTTTTAATCTAACTATTTTAAGAATATCGAGCTCATCATTTTTCTTATATTTTTTTTATATTTCAGAAGATTGTGTTAAAACTTATATAAATTAATGTTTTCGAGTTTTGAGGGAATTAAAAAACTATGCCTTCTAACACATTATTCTCTTATTTATTTGAGGAATTAAAATTGGAGTAAATATTATCGCTTTACTTTAAATTAAAAACACATGATCAACATTGATATAAAAATCGTTTTCTAACATATTAATATTAACTTTATTTACTAACATTCAACGTGTTCATTAAATAAATAATTTACATTCGTAGCGACGGGTCTTCTTTGCGTGGCGATAATGTCCGACCACTGGGAAGAGGTAGACTGGGATAAGGAGATATTGGACAAGACAAATATTATTCCTAATTGGTTTTTGGACGGCAAAGTTGGTCGATTGGATGCCCTGCCCTGGTCCACCGAACGAATTTTGGGCCATGGTTCATCACACCATACAAAAATAAGGCCAAGTCCCGCTTTTCTCGTGCCTATGCATGGTGGCATTTGGACCATGTGTGTGTCCCTTACAGGTAAGCCTGATTTCGTTGTCAAAAAAAACACGTAAAGCACACATATTTTAAACTGCAATTCTTTAGATTTTTTGTTTCGATTCGATGACCTTCCTTAATCGATTCATCAATACGCATCGAAATGTCCAAATTATGTAAATACATGTCAATTATCTATGTAATAACTGATTACAATTATTCTAACATTTTAATTATTTTTTATTTTGCTAAATAATGGATCCATATTTTTTATTATTTTTTAAATATCTTTTTTTCTGGTAAAATAGCATACCATTTCATTTTTATGAAAAGCAATAGGTTTTTTATTCAGTTTAAATTCTTGAAAATAGAAATTTTTTCCATAAATAGATGCATTACCGATTATTTCAATTATTCAAAATTTATAAATTAAAGTACATGAATGATAAAAAAAAAATATATATATACATTCTATCTAAATTGGTTGAGTCGAATATGTTTTTATTAGTTATTTTCATATTTTTAAAAAATTTACTAGTGAACTTGCATATTAAATTTAATAAAATAAATTTACAAATAATTTGATTAAATAATACAAACATAAGCATTATTTATTTGTTATATAAATTTAAATGAAAAAATATATATTTTAATGTAATATTATAATTTTTAAACAAAATTTATCTGAATATTCTTGTTTTTTAATCTAAAAGTTTTAGTCTAAAAATAGTCTTTGATAGATACACGTTAATATAATATTATACATTAAGAATTAGTTGAAAATTCATTATAATTACAGTTTCAAATTGTTTTACTAAGATAATTGCTTTATCAAAATAATATTAATAAAAATAAAAATACCGATTAAAAAGGAAATAAATTTTGAAAACTTAATATGTACCTACTGTCTTTTATTTAACAGTTTATCTTAATTATTCTATTAGTCCAACTTCTTTTTTCGCTTAATTATATATTTCATCCGTTAATCTTTTATTTTACCTCTTTTATTTAAAGGTAAAAAGATGCATTTTTTATTGTTGGCAATTTCATATGGATTATTAATTTATAAATTATTGAGGACTAGAATATTGTTAAATATTCTAAATTAAATTACTAAATATTGTTAAATTATTCTATAAAATTAGATTTATATTTACTCGGATTTTAGTACTCTCTATACATATTTTAAATTCTATTAAGATTAAAAAAATAGTTCCTTTTTTATTGTAGTATTATTACTTTTCGTTATTTAGAATTTTCATTTTCAGCGATAAATAATTAATCTTCTAAGCGTAAATTACCTTTAACGGTTTCATATAATTATTATACAGTAATATTCTTAAAATTTTTTTTAAACTGTGATAGATTTATTTCTTTAAATTTTGATTCTTGTTGGAATATTATTCATTATATGTGTGCATTAGAGTTATACTTAATATTTGTAGAGTTGATGAAGTAAGAAAGACTTTGTTAATTAAGCTGTAATTAATTATCTATTCTTAATATACCTGTAAACAATACTGCAGTTTAATTATAATAAGAATTTGAGATAAAAAATAATGATTTATTATTATTAATGTATATTTATAACACCTACAGATACTTTTACTTTTCAGAATAAGATAATTTATTCTATTTCATATAAAAAATACCAAGTTTTTAAAATAATGGTTTTTAACTTATAGATTGACTTTAGTAGCAATTTACAATTAGGTAGACTGGACTAATGTTGAATATATAAATTAAAGTCTATCTTTCTGTAGTAAATTGTTATTATTTTACGAAATCAATCCTATTCTTAACGAACATTTGACTCAAAAAAAATATAAAATACTTTTTTAAAACATTTTTTATATAATCATGGTACACGTCTATTACATTTAGGTTTAAATTTATTGATACGATAGGAGATCCTATTTTAATAGGTAAGTTGTTTTAATTTCAAAATTTTATTAAATAATTATAGATGTATTAGTACTATTAATGACATCAAATGAATAAAAAAAATTAAAAAGATCTCCAGCATTTTTCTCTTGGAACAAGATATTTAACTGATGATTGAAAGTTACTCTTTGGATTTCATGATCCCATATGAATTTTCTGCATATCATTGAGCGCATAGGCAAGTAAGGGAAAATGGAGGAAGTGGATGGAGAAAAAGAATAAAGAAAAATAGTAAAGATACAAGAGAGGAAAATAAATAAAAACATTTGTTTAAAATATAATTTGACTATAACGTATAAATATAAATTGACTATAACGTATAAACACAATCATGTTTTCTTGGATTTTTTAAAGTTTCGCTAATAACATAGGATTCTTATATCTTTATTTCTTTATATATCTGTATGATATGTAATAGATTTAAATCAAGAGTGAACAATCATTAGAAGAAATAGTAAGATTATACATTTACAAAGCTGTATATAAAATAATTCATTAAACATATTTTATATATATTTTGCAAACATGAATTATTTAAAATTTTAATTTGTGAAAGTTTGAGTTAGAATTAAATTTAATTAATCACAATTAATATATTAATACGTAACTTATTTTTAAAATTGAAAATATTTTAATAAAAAATATAATATATAAATGATGCAAATTATTATATCAAATTGTATTAAATAATACATAATTACGTCAAAATGCATAATACATTATTGAGAAAAATGAAAAGATTTACTTTATTTATATAAGTATGTTTTATTTGCAATAACTTAAAAAATGATTAAAATATAATAATGTTGATTATAAAATTAAAGATAAGTCAAATAAAAAAATAATTAAAATTTACAAAAGATAAGATTTATAATAAACAAATTAATCTATAAAATTAATCTTTGTAATTACTATGTTACTTTTATTGAAATTAGTTTGTACCAATTAAATATTTAAAAACAATAATATAAATCATTTTATATCAACATAGTTTCGGAATTAAGTTCAAATGATGATATTACATTTATGAATTACAAACGTTCAAAAATAATTTTATTTAATATATATTCTTGGATATTACAAATAATGGAGAAAATTGAACTATTTGAAGGGAATAAAATTCAATGTGTGCAGTAATGCACGTGTTATTTTTTGAATCATAATTAAACTACACGAAACGGTAATGTATTACAAGAATATAAATGTATAAGAATATAAAGATTGAAGATGAAATATGCCTAAAAGTTTTACAAAACTTGCACTAACATTAAGATGACATTTATATCTCTATTATACATGTGTATTATATTTGAAATAGTTATCGCTTAATGACTTTTCAATATATATATATATGAACTGCAATATCATATAAATAATAATTACAAAATATAGTAAATTGATAGAATTTTTAAAATTTTTCGTATTAGCTAGGAAATTTTTTTCTCGCCTCCGTTACTGTTTTAACTTATCATAAATTAATATATTCAGCAAAATAAGAAAAAACACTTTATCTTATCATAATAATTATTGTAATAATATTAGTGTTATTACATATATATTTTAATGAGCTCAATACAAATTGTACTTTATAAAGGAAGCATTTATCTAATTTATTAATTAATTCTAGTAAATAGAAAATAAATTTATATGCAAATACTAATATAATTTTATAATTAAAAGGAAAATAGACTTTTTTATTTTGCTGATGCATATAAATATAATTCACGAATATAGAATAACAAATAATTGATTGATTATTAAAGTAATAATTAAATTGTTGAAAATATACTTACTTTGCAATTAGGGGAGTATTTCTTACTTACATATTTTTACGTTAAACACCTTTAAGTTAAAAAATATTATAAGTTAATTTTATTACATTTAATTTTTTTGTTTAAATAAAAGTCAGTATAATAAAATATGTATTAAACATTTGGTAATTTTTACTTTTGAACAAAAAGTATAAGAATAAAGTTGAATTGAAGAAAAATACAAATTTAATAATACTTATAAATATGTAATGTTAAAAAAAACAATAAATTGAAATAAATTTATTTATACTATACGTATGTTATTAATTTAATATCAAATTAATTTTTCTTTTATCATTTCCTTCGATGTCCAAATTAGAATGTTCTTTTCCTACTGAATTTTGTTCTTCAATTATTTTTCTTTATCAGCAACACGGTAAGCAAATAAAAATTACGCAAAAAAAATAGAAGAATGAAATTTGAAGAAAATGACTATCAACAGATAAAATACATCGTGATATTTTATTTAAATTTTTAATAGTATGTATAACCAAAATTTCCATAATTACTCTTCACAATACAATTTTTAATTATTTAATATACTTCAAATTTACTGTTACTTGACTATTTTCTTAGAGTTTACTTTTTGTATTATTAATTAATCAAAATATAATTTTATTTGTAAAATGAATGCTTTTTTCATTATTGTTTAAATACATTTTTTGAAAACTTTTATGGTTTATATTTGTTCGGGAATTAAGCCGATGTGTAAACTCTCCTAAGATGATAAGACGAAGAAGCAGATAGTGGAAAGGGAGCGATAGCCGCAGGTATCGAAAGAAAGTGTATGATAATTGTATGTAACTATAAGAGAGTTTATTCAAAATAATATGCTGAATAAAACATTAAATTTTAGTTGTATTTATGTTGACTAGATTGACAGGTCATAATGGAAGACCCATGGAAGTGTCTTTAAAGAAGTTGCAGCGACGATCAATTGTAAGTTGAACGTCACATTGGCAAACTTCATGTCACTCAGGTCTTAGTGGAATATTCATGGACGTAACTGGAAATAATGCGTGACTGTTGTGGCTGATTGAGTTACTTCCTTTTTTTGCTGTGGCGGTCAACTTGAAACTGGCCGCCGCAGGAACTAGGATAAGGCGAAGGTTCTTGGTGAACATCTGGTAATCATACATATGTTAAAGGTTTCTAACGAATTTTTCAAATAAAGAAATATTATTAGAAGAGGTTCGTATGTTGTACGGAGTCTTGAACAATATTTTATAATCTATATATTAGAATAAATGAAATTCTGTATTTTGTTTGTAAACATTATCTTATGTGAGCTAATTATAAAATAATAATGAAAACAAAGTAAATCGTAAAATATTAAATTACAGAAAATTAGTAAATAGTATACTACGCAACTTGCTGTTAGAAGCATCATTTAAGGTTCTTGCATAGTTACATTAAAATATTAAAAAAATTAATATTCAAATATTAACGATAAAAGTAAAAATGATTAGTTTGTTCGGGAAATTTGTTATTATTGTTTAAAAAAATGAAGTAAAATGATTCGCTTGTGCATAATTTATTAAAAAATGAAAACATAATATAGATATGTTATAAACAATTAGTTAGAATTATTATTATTATTATTATTATTATTATTATTACTCTTATATTATATTTACAATCAATAAAGCGTTAACTGAAATACAATGGAAGAATTGTAAATAAAAAAACTGAATTTGAGATAAAATGTGTCTAGTTTTATCACTTAATAAAATTCTTATAACACTTAATAAAAATGAATTTAAAATCACTTAATAAAAAAAAATTATCACTGGAATAATTTGAAAAGGTGAAAAGGAAAATAATTAAAGGATATTCAAATTTTTACCGAAGGTAAAATAATATATAACAAATATAACAAATAATTCTATAACAAATTGATGGGAAAATATACCTTTTTATTATTTAAAATTTTCTATATATGCATTAATTTATACAGATATTCTTAATATGCTTTGTGATCAATGTAAAAAGATTTTTTTGTTTTACTTTACTTTTATAAGAATTTCATACATTCTCGTATCTCTGTATAAAGTAACTTTATATCGATGAACAATATTTATATACAGTTATATTCTTGCCTCTTATATTTTAGAATATAGATTATTAATTTTTAGAGTGTACGTAAATTGAAACTTATTTTAGAATGATTAAATTGGTTTGACAATTGCAAGTAAAACAAAACAAATAGTTGAGTGTTATTCTACCGAGACAAAATTCTTTCTCATAAACGTAATGTTATTTTTAACAAAAAAACATCTTTTAAATTACTTTTAAATTATTATTAATTTTATGTACATGAATTAACTTACGAATATCCAGAAGTAGCGTAAGTAAAACTTTTTGCAACTGTGTTTATGAACTTCATCGAATCAATAAAATTGGAAAATAAAACAAATAGTAAAATTATACTGACTTTATTGACGAGAAGAAGTATATAATTAATTTAATAATTTAATCGTTACGACCTCAGGTAATTCGAATACTTAGAAAATACCAATGATTTATTAATTACATTCATAGACGAGCTTTGAAATTTATATGCAATATTAAAATAATTTAGTCAGTAGAGTAAGACTACTTAAACACTAATTAATATTTCACAATAAATAAATATAATAGATATTATTATTTAACGAAGAACTGTTTCAAATAAAATATTGACATGACTCAGTTGTAAAAATAATTATATCAAATATATCATAAATGAAAAATCCAAATATGATGTAGATATTATGCATACAATACAAATTTTACTTATTTTTTAATATCATATAGATCATACTCTCAGCTTTATATTAAACAATTATACCATTTTTTTAATTTAAATTAAAACCTCAATCTATATAATAAGCCCCTTCTAACTTTTCATTGAAACTGTATGTAATGTAAAAAAGAGTTTTTAAAAATTCATTAATTTTTTTATTTTTTATTTAAATTAAAAAAATTATTAATTATAAATTTATAAATTGTATTAAAATATTTTATAAATTTTTTAAAAATATGTATGTATAAAAATAATCATTGTTTTAATTAATTTTAATTATTATCTAAGAGTGCACAATCGAATATATTTAATAAAACGTAAATACGTGGCTAGTAACGATTTTGGCACAAAAACTTAAAATATATTGAATGAATTTTAAATAAAATTATTAATAAATATATTCTTTATACAATTTAATGTAAATTTTTTAATTATAAAATCAGTATAAAATAGAGAATACATAAAGAATTTATTTAATATTAAAATATATTATGATATTAATTCTAATAAAATTTGATTTTTCTAATTTTTTATTATCACTTATAATGGAGCATAAAAACAGTGTTTTTATCAATAAATTAACACAATAAAAAATTCTTTAACCTAATCACTCGAATAGGCTGAGATTTATTAATAGTCAAAAAACAGATATTCTCTTAAATTTATAACCTTTTTCATTTTTAAGTAAGCTAATAGAGCGTGTGCAATATAGAATGTGTATTAGTGTTTTTATTAGTGTTTTCACCACCTTACCCTGTTAATACTCATATGAATCATTTTAACGGGTTTAAAGACTTTTTTGTCATTGTATTTATTGGCTCTATCAAATTTATAAAAATTTAGAAGTCTGAATTATTTAGAAATTTATATGTTCATCAAAATTAGTTTATTTTACACAGTTCTATGTAATATATTAGTTCTATATTTGTAGTATTTGTATATTACTTTGACTAGATAGGAATTCTTCTCTGAATACAAAAAGTACTTAAATGCTATATATAGTACCTAAATGAAAAACTATTTATCCCGAAAAAATGTATGAAGGTGAGAAATTTTTTCTATAATCCTATATTGTAATAATTTGTAAAATAAATTATTACTAAATCATGTTATAATGTTTCTTATACTACATTTCTATTTAAAGTACATAGATTTTGCTTTCAATTCAAAATTTGATAAGAAAAAAAAGTAACAACTTACTAAAAATAAAAAAATAATTTGAAACTTATCTTTTATTTTTTAAAAAATATTAATATCACTATTCGTTTATTTACAGTGAAAGGTTTTTCATATTTCATATTATCATTATTTATTGAATCCAATATAAATCTGATTGTTTTAGATAAAAAACAATTTAATACAATCTGATTATAATAAACGATATATCAGGAGCGCATTTATTAAATAAATGAAATAATTATTTAACAGTTTTTGCAAACAGAATTCAAATAACTTTACAAAATAAAATAACTATCTAATTTAAAACCTATATATTACAAAACTTATTATAAAAAAATGAGTTTGATACCCTGTATAATTATAGAATACAGACACCTAATATTTGAAATACCTAAAGGATATCTGTATTATATGATGTAAAAAAATCGATAGCAGGGTTTCAATTATGCGAAGAGTTCACTGGATTTAGGTTGAACTTATCATATGTGTCTCACCAAGAAGATTGAAAATTTTTAATGTTAGTATCATGCATCGAAATGTTGAGGTATTACTATTTTTTTTAGATATATTTAATGCTTGTTATTGACAATGTTATTTACTTCAACGAGCTCTTTGATATCATGAATTTGTATTAAAAATATTTATTCTTGTATACATATATATATGATTTAAAAAAATATCAATAAATAATTTGCTCCTTTATTTTTATGGATGCTTAATGTTTGAATACACTTTCTTCCGAATTGTACGTACTAATAAATATCTAAAATATTCATTTTCATATTTTAAAACTTGTGTATTATATTTTTAGGTACAATGATTATTATTTTGTGATAATTAATAACAGTATTATTATTCTTATTTATTTCAGTATTGCCTCACTTACTATATTTTTATATTTATAACAATATATGCATAATTTAGATTATCATTCGAATTTAGATTTCCAATTTAAATTTGTTTGAATTATTGACTAGTTACTGAAATAGCTAATTTTCATCTACAAAAGCAATGTAATGCTTATTTGAATAAATATTGATGACTTACTAAGTAATAATAATGACTTACTAAGTTTTAACACATTTTTATATATATTTATGACTTTATAATATTGTTAATTATTGAAATTTTAAATTTATTTTGAATTTTCATTTTGTATACAATAATAATAATCAATGAACTATTTTGATCTTAGCAATTTCAATTGCTCTATAATTATTTTTTTAAATGTTATGTTTATTAATATTTTTATTTAAATATTATAGTGTCTATTTTAATAATTTAATATTCATAATAATATAAATATTTTTTACACAATACTTGATACATACGTGAGAATATTATTTAGCATAATTTCAAGTGAAATATAAACAAATAAATTTTAGAAATATAAATTTTATTATTAAAATATTGATTTCTCAAATTTATAGATTTATAATACAGAATATTATTTGCAAATAAAATTAATGCTATGAATGGAACAATAATATGGATGAAACATATGAAATATCGCCTAATTGATCAATTTCATGAATTTACCAACAATTTTTATGCGGGTACAAAGAATTTCATACTTTAAAAATGAAGTATCAATATTTTTAATAATTCTCTTCATAATTCGCAAAAAAATGAAGATACAAAAATTATATTAGCGACAGCGAATCAATCACCCACTATATATAAGAATCACATTTTTATATGAGAGTTTCCTCTTCTATTAATTCGGCTTTTTCCGGGTGTTTCTACGGATAAAGAAAAAAGCTACCTACAAGAATCATAATTTATGGCTTTGAAATGTATTGATTTTGTTGTAATCAGAACTTTTCAATCATTTATCCTGCAAAACGAAGCATTGATGCACTTCGGTGTTTTAAATGATTTTCCTTTTCTTCGTGAAACGTCTTCCAACCACCCATTGCTGTATTATACAACTAAGTAATTCTCATGTTTCTATTTTTTTTTTTAATAAATCTAAAAAGCGAATGTATTAAAACTGGACTTTGCTGTGAATTATTATTTTTAATTTATGGTGCTCTATTTCTATTTGAATTTGAGAAGATCATAAAATTTACATCGGTAAGATACCTTAAAATTATAAAGTAGAGACATAAATGAAATATAAAACATGAATCAATTCATGCAGATAATAATGTACAGGAACGTTATTTTTGATCTACTAGTATGTATTAAAGCTCTAATTTTAAAGATCATCAATGTTTACAGATGAAGAAATTCAATTGTTGGCGCAGCTTGGCTTTCCACAAGAAAGATGCATCAATTACTTGACCCCAGATGAGGCACATGAGGAAATGCGCGCTGCTTGGCAAAACCGTAAGTTACTGTTATTTTAATCTTATTATGAAGAGACAACATTGATATTTGATATTTCAAGAAAATATTTTTAAAAGCAATTAAAAACAACCTGTCTATTTATTCATTATTAATTTATTCATTAGTACTTGTGTTCACAAACACTGAAATTAAGTTGTATTTATATGTGTAATTTAAAAATTTACTAAAAGTAGCATAATATTGTGTAAATAATTTTTTTCTCCCATTTAAAAGAAAAACTCGTATTTATCAAATTATAGTTAATTATTAGCATTACTTTATGTAGTTTCTAACTTCATGAATATTTAAAATGTATTATTACTATTTTGGGCACCTCATTTGCATTGAAAAATTTATTATTCCTTCTTTTAATGTATAAAACTTTCATGATTTAAATTATAATTGGATAAAATTAGCTTTTGATTGTTTATAAAGTATATTTAAATATATTTAGAAAATATATTATAATTCTATAATATATCATTATATAATAATCAGTTAAAAACTAATTTCATCAAATTATAATTTAAATCGTAAAAGTTTTATACATGATGTATATGAATATTAATGCATTCTGCAAACGATAAAGATGATTAAATATAAAGAAAAATTATTAAAATTAAGAATCAAAATAATATGTAGATAAAATTAATTTATAGCTTTTGATGAAATTACACAATAAATATTTTAATTTTACAGTTGTGTATTTTAAAATTCTTAAAGCACTTTTACAAAAAGAAAATTCGATGAGAAACTGAGATTTTCGAAATAATTTCAGAAATCCACAACAAATTTTTTCAAGGGTATTTAATATCCTAATTAATAAATATATACATGATATGAAAATAAATTATATCTGAATAACTTAACAATTGTAACAATGAATTTATTGTACAGGAATGCAAAATCTAAGTATATCCTGCTCTTTGGTGTGTTTAATAATTCTGGGTTCAGCTGTTTTTGTTGGATTTTTCGGACTCTGCAGACATCAAATTTCGGCTGTACTAGTGACTGGTGTAATGTATCTTCTAGCAGGTAATATTTTAGATTCGATTCATCATTTCAATTAGACACCTATAGTACAACGAATATTATTCATTTCTTGTCATTAATGTATAAATGTTACTGTATAAATGCTACTTTTGTTTGGAGTATTATTGATTATTTTTTGTTTTAAAATTTAAAATAAAAATCATTTACATTATTGATAAATAATCCATATAATAAAATTATTTTAGAATTATCATGTATGAAAATCCAATGACATATATTATTATGTATTTATTAAAATGATTACCCATATTTAGAACTTAAGTACTTACAATTCATTAAACTAAGTTTCATTTTTAATTAAATTAATTATTAATAATTCGATAAAAAGTAGGAATTAACCAAATAAATTGTGAACTATAATTATAAATAATCTATATAACATTATAATTTTTTTGTGAAAACAATCTTATTTAACTTAACAATGTTCAATAATTTCCATCTTAGACATAAAATAAAATTTCAAAAATAGTACAAATGAATTACTTATAATAATTTTTCAAATATTTGTTACTATTCTTATATTCATTCATTTTAATATAAAATTAACTGATTTAGATAATTTTTAGATAATTGAAAATAAATTAACGCGGAAAGTGTTTTACGTAACCTTGACCTTTACCTACTGCCGTGGTACTTAATAGACTGACATTGAAGTTGTACATTATTTAATTGTTATTTATCTGGATCTAAAGATATTCTATATGTGTTATTCTATATATGTATCATAACAACTGTATAAAAATATATTGATAAAATTAATTACTTATTTTAATTGACTTAAAAAATATTAAATATCTTCAATAGTATTGAAATAAATAAATAAAAAGAGATATTTTTATATATTTCCAAAAGTATTTTAATTCTGTTTCATATAATAAATAAATAAGAATAATAAAACTATATTAACATTTATATTATCATATAATAAGTTTAAATTATTTAAATAAAAATAACAAATTTGCAAAAACATAAAATATCGAATCTAATAGGCCTATGTTTAAATATTATTTTTATATTGTAAAATTATTCTAAAGCAATTTTCTACTGAGTATAATATTAATCCTTTTCTTTGGACATTTTAATAACATAAGATTGTATATGTTTATATAGCTGAGAAAATTGTAATCACTACTATAAAAGACCCATGAATCAAGGATAACACGTAATCATAAAAATTTTTTGTCTTAGGAAATTTTTTATTTTGGGAAGACCAAACGTACAAAATGTACTGTGATTCAAAAAAATTTTTACTTAAGTAATGTTCAATTGTTTATATATTGTTTATTATTTCAATTGTTTAAATATTCTTACAAACAATGAATAATATTTCTTAAAGCTAGTCACTGCATATTTGACTAATATTCAAGATTATTATTACTTGAAAACGAATTAATTACCAGGAACTGCATGAGATCAGTTTGCGTTTCACGGAAATATACGTTAATATACGACATTAAAAGAGAAATATTAATACACAATGTAACATCACGTTTTTTTATATCTTCCTTTCCTCACATAAATGCATTTATTAAAAGTAAAAATAAATAGATTTCGTATTGTTAAATTCTTCGTTTGGTTTATTTTTTTCAGAATTCAATTTAACTTATAAATAAAAATACTATATTTATTAATGTTAAGCAAAAGCAGTTGATTAGGAATTATTTAAAAAATATTCAAATATTAATAAATTTGAACTAATTTAATGTATGCATTATTTATCTTTTATTTTGAAAACTTTATTTAAGAATAATGTATTTAATATACAAATTTAAAAAATAATTAACAAATTTAACTTAAAATGAATTGTTTGACGATGTTTATGTGCACAGCTTACATTTTAATTATTATACAAATCTATGCTGAATTTTTTATTTTTCATATTCTTGAAATGCATAAGCAAACATATTCTATTCTATAAGTCCTTATTTCTTCAAATATAAAGATATTTCTTCTTTTTGGTTGACAGCAACATTCGCTCTATTTACGCTGACAATAATACACTGTAAGCGGTCACAGGATCGGGCAACTGGACGCATCATACCTGACGGGCCGGAAGACGGCGTCGTTGGTGGCCCTGTGGACCGAAGCGTCCTTAAGGCTCGACGCGTGGTTGCTTCTTGGAGTATGGACTTTGGTTGGGGTGGTGTCACTCTATCCGCACTGGCCTCCCTTGCTTGGATCCTTCTTAGCAAAATTATGCGCTTTAGTCCAATATCCGCAATGATTGCGTAGCAGCGTGAAGCTTTTGAGGTATAAACCTACATGTAACCCGGTGTCGGATTACCGTCTATTGTGACAGACATACATACAATCATACCTCACAACCCCCATAATGACTGTTTATATTGATACTTCAATCTTTTTCGTTTACAGTAGTATGGTATAATTTTTCCTTATTAAATAAATTACACAACTTTTTTCGTATAATAAAATAACAAATTTTAAATTGATATGCTAATTCCGTTACCTAAAAGTATTTCTAGATACATGTTTGAGTTAATAAAAATTTTTTATTTTATATTTAGTCTGATATAATTTCATACATTTGAATAACTTAATTTTTCTGTTTTATATACCACTGGAAACTTGAAGTGAATACTTTATATTTATTTAAATACTTCAAATGCATTAGAAAACTTTTTTTACAATATCACGCATAAAAAATAAGTGATTTATTATTAACATTGATGAGAAGGTTAATAAATCAAAAATATTTATTGTTCTGGCATGTGTTTTTTAATAATATTTGTTGGTAATAAATTTTGTTGGTAATTATATAAAAATGTATAAAGTTCTTTTGAACAAATAATAAAGTAAAATTTATTTGTATTCAAGTCATTATTAATTATTCATAATAAGTTTAGATTAATAATTATAAAAAAATTGTATTACAGTATGGGAAAATGTAATTTTCAACCATTACAAAACAAATTTAGAATAGATTTTTATTTGTTAAGTTAAAGCTTAAAAAGATTGAAAGCAGTTATAAAGTTAATTTTGTTACAAAGATCATAAAAATAGGAAGTTGAGACATCGCTATAGTTATTGTAATCCACAAATAATTAAGCATGAATTTACTAACAAGTTATATAATAATTTAAAAATTGGATAAAATAAACATTTGTTGGTTCTTGCAATAATCACATATGTAACGAGCATCTTGTATTTAAAAACAATGTAATTATTTTTAATTAATAAAATAATAAACATTTATTTATAAATTATATAAACATAATGCGATATGTGTACTGTCATTGTTTTTCTGTATTCATTATTGTAATATTATATTAAATAATGGATCAAAGTTATTCAAACAAGTTGCAAAAATTGTTCAAAAAAATCTCGAAGGCGAAAAATCGTAAACGTTATTATATTTTTTATCTTAAGGACTATTATATTAATTAAGATTTACATTTAATTTGTACAAAAATTTTATTTTATCTAATATGTAGTAATAATATGAGCACTTTACAACTACATTTTCCTACGAAACATAATTTATAATTTTTGCATTTTTATAAAAAAATGCACGCACAAATTCTGGATATCTTTTATGTTTTTTTAAACCTAAATAAATGTGCAGATAAAATAAAATAAAATTTGGATTAATAAAAAGATTTAAAATGACAAATTTATATTAAATAGAAAAGTATTTTAAAACACATAATTTTTAAAATAACTAAAAAATAATTTTCATTGAATACTTATTATAAATCAGCTGTGGTAAATTGTTGACATAATGAATATATTAAAATTATATCAACATCTATATTATATATTATTTATAATATTATCTTTATTTATAAGTAAATATATATAGTTTTGTACAATATTTTTAACACTACTTTTAGTAGTCGTGTATTTATAAGGATTTATTATTTTAGTAATCTTAAACTATAATGAAAATGATATACGTTTAAGTTTTTTTTACAATATTCTACAGCTTTAACGTAAACTATATCGATTATTATAAAGATATATTTAGATATAGTTACACCTTCACACGAACAATTTCAAGATGAACGTTAAATAGTCTAAACTAAATTAAAATAATGAATTAAAAAAAATAATTTAAAAAAGAAGTAAATATTTATAGTGAACTTTTTAAATTAATATATTGGACAATTTAATTCAATTTTTCATAATGTAGATGTATGTAGATACATAGAATATATAGATAAATATTATAGATTGTCATGTTATATTATTAATTTTTATTCGTACCGAAGTTACTTAATTACTGTGTTTTTAGAATTTTTAAAACGCAATGTACATAATTTGAAAATATTAAGAACAGAGAAACATAAAATATTCACGTAGCTCAGCTTTATGAGAATTGTATAATATGATGCTTTAGTAAATTTAAATGGGAAATAAAAAGGACATTGTAGAGTAGTATCTCTATACCTTACAAAATTTTTTGAAGTTATCAATTTTATCGTCTTTGGTGTGAGCTATAATTCATTTTTATATAAGCTGTTGCAGCATTCTAAATGAACAAAATATGTAAAAATTTGCGTTGATATTTAAATTGAAAGTATTTATAGTATTCAAATGAAAATGAAAATATAACATGAGAAACAGATAGACATTAGACACATGGACACAGATAACACGATTGATAATACTTGAAGAGCGCCTTACTGCAGGAATCAGTTTTTGCTATCAATTCTTCCATAAGCTATGTATATAACATAAAGTGTAAATAATATAAATTATATATGAATACAAGAACTTCTTAAATTTATAAAATTACCTTAACATTTTTTCATCTTCAATTTAGGTTAAAGTTTCTAAAAATTATTCTTTATTTATTTTAATATTTAATATCTTAAGTTTACAAATTGGAATCAGTTGATTAAATATTTTCCTATTTTTATTCATTCAGTGATTAATTTAAAATTATCATAAATTTTTTTAACATTATTTGAATAGTGCATTATTTATAAAAAAATATTAACTATTCATATGCAAATGTAAATCATTTGAGATATAAGTATGCCAAAAATCGATTTAATTTTTATTCTATATATAATAACTATTAACGCTTTCTTTTACACTATTAACGCTTTATTACATTCTGTATGTATTTAAATTAATTTTAATTAAAAATTTTAATCATTACATGGTAAAGTCAATATTAATGTGGAATGTCGAATCAGATAAAGAAAATATAAATTTTAAAAGCATAAAATAAAATCTAATATATATACATATATAATATATAATATATACCGAGTATTGAAAATATAGTGAAAAATAAATTTGAATTTAAATTGGAGTATATATTTTGAATAGATATATATTTTTATAAAATTTAAAATTTTTTGAAATATTAACAAAAATCACATTATAAAAAAATATTTTCACTATTATTTAATAAAAATGTCTTATAAATACCAGATAATTGCGTAAAAAAGACAATAATAGTTTAATAGTTTAGATGTATGAATATCTAATAAATTAGTTTTCTTTATCAGAATAAATAAATGTGATATATAAACCTGAATTTTCTTTTTCAATTTTAGAAATATATACTTATTTATAATAAATATAAAAATATAAGATAATAAATATAAAAATTAATTATATTCTTAAAGTACAATTGTCTATTGTAATAAACGTAGAATGTTTATTTATACATTGAATACACACATAAGAGCCATTATTTTCATTTTAAATGTTTATTGAATATAAAAGTTTTTAATCTTATTTAATTAATTAATGCCGGAGAACATTTCAATTTTTATTTCAACTCTCAGAACTTTTAAATGTTCAAAATAGTATTAATGGGAGGTCAAAAGGAAAAAGAATATATCAAACTAGTGATCTATGCACATAAAATTAAGTTTTATAAGCAAAATTAATTAAAATAATTTGTATTCACTTAATAATTAAAATTTAATATTAAAAACTCTAATCGAAATATAATACAATGTAATGAATTATGAAATAAATATTGGTGTACACAAGCAACATATCCGTGCATCCTCGTGAGTTGAAATTCCACCAAAATCGTTAAAAGCGCCGAAAACACCACCGTGGCTTGTCCGCAATGAGGTAAGCAATAAGGGCGCGCGCATACATATATAGAAAAAGAATGTTGGCCCCGGCACAGTTTGTCACTGCGCGCAAGCGTAAGAAGGTCTTTTCGTGGGAATGCAGTGAGCGCGTGTGCTTCTCTTGTTGGCTGTTGTTCGAGGTTCTTCTTTCTCTTCCAGGTCAAATTGACAAATTAATAGTCAGTAAAGAGTGATCGAACAGTTCAGTTACGAAATAACGAGCATCAGCTGTGAGTGGATCAATTTTCCGTCGAGTGCAAGTGCAACTGCGTGGTTACGGGAATAAAGGCACGTGCGACAGGTTAACGTGTAAGGGAGAAGCTGTAGTGAGATGGCCGACAGTGCCGCCTCCAACTCGAAACCCAGAGGATCGGTGAGCGACGGGCCCGTTGTCGCCGACCCTTCATCTTCTAGCACCAAGGTACAAGAGTTTTTAGCCATTACCTCTCTATATTTTACATCTCCTCATTCTCCCAGACGTAGGCGCCTTCTCCGTCAGGGTATGCGCGCGCGCGCAACCATCACATAATTGTCGTTGCCTCTTTGCTTTCTTAATTTTATTGATAAATTGGCCATCGCGTCAGAGAACTTGTGACCCATTCACTAGCGAGCTGTCTATTCGTAGCCGTCTCATTCGCCCGATCGTTTTCTTCCACTTGATTCGTGTTGGGTTACGGTTTTGAAAACTGCGTAAACTCGCCATTAATGTGAGCCACTTTGACAGTTCCATCCCATTTGCCTACCAATCTGCCACTATAGGATGATCGTGTGAATTATTGCAATTCATTTTCATTATTATTGATTAATTTGAGGATAATAGTTTAATTTTACTTCTGCACTGATTAAATTTAAGAAGATGAAAACCTCTCATATTAGCACATTTTATATACAAAAATATAAGGTGATTAATTTTTTTAATAAGAACTATTAAATTTAAAATAACTTATAAATAATTTAGTACAGTTTTGATTTATGAAGACTTATGATTCAAAAGTATTAATATATATTTTTATTTAATTATATATATATATAATGATTTATTTTGTATAACTTGAACAATAATAAAGTTATTTTAATTCATTAATATATACATTTATTATTTGAATCATTTTAACATATTGATATATTTCTAAAAAACATTTTTTATATAGGATTAAACATTTAAATATTAATTATCATTCAAAAATATAGTCTTCAAAAATCATTTAATGTATATCAAAGTGTATTAAATAATGTGAAAAAAAAATTTTTATTTTAATAAATCCTTATACAATCATAATTAAACTAGTTTATTGTATATTATTTATTTAATTAATTTCACATTATTAGATGTATTATTAAACATAATGTAAATCTTATTAATAAGAAAAAAGTAGGTATTTTCATTTTTTAAATCAGTAATACTTTAATCAAAATTGACAATTGAAAAAGTATCAAGAATATTTATATTATATCACTTTTTTATTATTACTATAAAAAGTATAAAATGTTTTAGTTCAAATTATTTTATATAACATGAGTTCCTATTTATTTTATTTAAAGGTATCTGTTTTTTTCTTCTATCTATTCGTTTGATCTATTTACTGTGCCAACTTAATAGCTGGCATTATTTATTGAACAATAATAGATAATTAATAAACAAACAACTATATAAATTTATATTTATTAATCATTTTATTAAAATAATAAGCGATTATTATTAATTGTAAAAATATTACTAAATAATGATTCTGTATTGTATTGTATGTGCATATAAATACCATCATTCATTTACTACTTTATCAATAAAAAAAATTTATTGTCTAAAGTTATATTCACAACAATGTTTTAATAAGATATTGTTAAAAGTCATTGTAATATCCAATACAAGGAGTTGATAAATTTTTTTCTTTATGACTGTCATATTTAATGAATAAATTTGTTTTTTAAATTTTTAATTAATTTTTTTATTTTTAGGTTAGGAAAATTCAATAGTACATTACCCAATTATGAAAATACAATATATTCAAATATTCATACAGTATTACAATGATCTAAGTTAAGTTTGAAAGTTTATTAAATACATTTATGAACTGTAGTTATATATTAAAAATTATTTTATTATTTATCTCTTTTACAATTCTTTTTGTTTTAATTCTGTGCTTTAATAATGATTGCAAGTTATAATTTATTTCTTCGAAGAAAACGTAAAACCTTTGAATTAAACTTAGAGACTGCCTGTTAATATTTGGAATAATTGATGGATTTAAAGTAAGATTTGATTGGTGACGGTATATTACCAATCAAATTTTAAACATAAATTTCAACTTTCATTAATCAAACTAAATGATTGTAAAATTTAGTCCAATTCAAAATTATAGTTATGCAATCTATGAAAATAATATCTTTAAATTACCTTTAAATCTCTACTCTTCTATTTTTATTTGAAAATTACATAATATATTCAAATAATTATCAACAGAATTATAAGTAAATATAAAAATAAATATTATTTTACAATTTATTAGTATCATTATTCCATGCTTTATAATGAAAATATTTTAAATAGAAACTGAAAAACCAAAATTGAAAATGATCGATTTTATGAAATTACGCAAAAAACATCCTTGATGGAGAAGTCGCATAATCTTAGGATTTGGGATATCATACTTGTACATACTGCGAAGAAATTAAAATACATTTGTATGCTTACGTATGTGTATGTATTTATCTTTAAAATACCTTTTGCGAGCACGACATTCGTGAGCAGAAAAACTGCAAATAGGAACGAAGAACAACAATTTTTTCTTTCCATCATTTTTTTCATCCCAATTATTTTGCCCTCGGTATGAGAACCAAATTAATCAATCATTTTTTGCCTGTCATCGATTAAATTGACAACAGATACAAGTATTGCACGCCCATTACTTTTTAGTTTCTTTTTCTTGTTTTGTTTTGCATGATTCATAATTAATGTGACTACGAGGGCTAAACATTTTTCTTATTTATTAATAAGCGTGTTATGAGTGTTATATGTGAAATTATATAATCAATTAAATAATAAATCATATGTGAAATTTCGGCAGTTTATAAAAATTAATATATGTTCGATGTATTATAATAATGAAACGTGAAAAAATGTTATGGATCTAAATTTAAAGTTTTCTTCGTCAAATAAAATTTTGTTTTTAAAAGTGGCGCAATTATTTAATGAAACGAAAATATAAGTATTCCAATTGTTAATACAGTAGCAATACAAATTATTTGAATTGCAATATATATACCTAAGGGACTAAAAAGGGAAACACTAAATCTTTTAAGAATATTTAATTCCCTGGCTATAGCAACAAAAGTACAAGTTGGTTTTTATTGAAACTAAATATATGTTATCATTCGAATCCTTATCCACTAGCCTATTTCATCACCTTCATTTCTTTCTCTTTCTTTTTCAAATTCATAGTCAGATTGACCAGAGCGCTTTTATAACGTATTGATTATGCTACATCTATTTGTGTTATATATAATCCATTTGTTTGTATATTTAATTAGTTTTCTTAGTTCTTTTTGAAAATTGAATCGTTCTTCAATATTTTTGTCATCGTTATATAACATCAGTCACATATTGATTCTGACGCACATATAGGCATATTTACCATTATATATATATATATTAACATTGTGAATTTTAGTTGACTACTCCAGCATATTAGATGAACATTAGCTTTTATTATTGTCTTGTGTGAGTGTTTATTAATTTATAAATTAACAAAACGTAAAAAATATGTTTAGCAACAATATTTATAATTAATACTTTAGAATTCAATTTTCTTTACAGTAGGTCCTGCGTTTGTAATTTATTTAAATATGTGAACGTACATTAATTTATTATAAAGTATTAAAATTTAATTTAAAAATAAGAATTTTAGAAACGCTGTTAATTAATTGAATTGTTAAACTAAAGTGAATTCATTAAAATTGAAAGAATTGTACATTGCTAAGAAATATAATTTGTATTTTGAATAAATAATATTTTTAATATTATATTCAGTTATTCGTATACATTTAGAACTAAATAATTTGTTTGAAAAAATCTTATTAAAATATTATAATAAAAACGATAATTATTGCTATTTTTGTCAAAATTTAAATTTGTAATAAAGAAATTGAACTAATTAACTTATACAAAAACTTTAGAGACTTTTGAAAACAATGCTTCAAACTGCGCTAGAATTCTGTCTTGACTATGGATCATGGAATTTAAATTATGAAATGGTCGTTATTGTGATTTCAGAGCCTAGAGGCAACGAATAGTGCCTTTCACGGCGCAAGATCAAAATTAGTAAGTAAGACTATTTGTGAATCATAAAAAAACGTTTAAATATATTTTGCAAATTGTAAGGTGTGTGCGTGTGCGTGTGTGCGTGCGCGTGCGCTTGTGTTCGCGTGTATGTTATATGTATCAAAATTAAAAACGAAATGAAATTCGTATGCTAAGTTAAGAAATTCAATTGAATATTTGCCAAATGTCCATTATTTGTATTATGAAATTCATACATATACATTTTTTATTACAATTGGCGTTTATCTTTTTTAAATTATCGCGTTTATCTTTTTTAAATTTTAAATATTACTATTACTTTTAACGTATGAATAAATATCGATAATATTTAAAAATTCATTTTATAAATATTTATGAAAAATTACCTTAAAGTAATGTTGTAATTTTGTCGCTTGTAAAAACCTAAATGTTAATATAAATCTTATGATATATATGGTTTAATAGAAACTAGCGTTATTGATATACTTTTGAAATATATTATATTGATTTTTCGATTCTTTTAACTTTGAAGAGAAATAAAGAAAATGTATTAATCAAATAGAAAAAAATTACAAGATATTGTTTTTAAAAATTGAGTTATCTTAGAACTATTTTAAAAAAGCTTAACTGCAATGGTATAAACTACGATTTAATTTACGGCATAGATCCCGGGATTTAGTTTAAATTTATATCCTAACAACACATGCGAACACAAACACATACTTATGAGCGCCGATAGCATTCGCATTTGCAAACGCATGACGAAATATGAGCATAGTTCTGAACGCCAAACATCGCAAAATGTAATAACAAGAACGGATCATCTTTGGATGGGTGACCACAAGTGTCCATTTTTCCAGGAGTCCAAATCTGGAGCATTGAAGAAGGCTGGCAGGTATAGGAGCCGTTCGCTATCTGCAAGCAGCACTGACAGCTATAGTTCTGGTATAGTCACCGTATTTTTATAATTAATTGTTTCTAAATTACTCCCTAAAAAGTACAAATATTTTTGAGCTAATTTGTATAATAATCTTTGTCGATTATAATAATCTAATTAATAATAATCTAATAATCTTTGTCGATATTTTATTTACAAATAAGAGGATTTGAAGACACCTAGTATGAAAAGGTAGTCACAGTTTTTATTGTTAGGTAAGTTCTGTTTAAATAGGGAAGAAACAAGCTTTTAATTTCTTCTTCTTCTGATTATTATTATTGTTATAGCTGTTAAGGCTTCTACTATAATTATCATTATAAAACTTAATAATATAACCTAAAGAGTTAATCAAATATGCCATATTTTTTAATATGATATTAAAAAGTAGTTTTAAATGTTTTGTCACTATTATTTATGTATTTAAAAATTATGATTGTTATTTTTTAAAGCAGGGATTGTTATGGAAATAACTATTTTTTCCTTTTGATCTCTCCTCTTTCTCTTTCTCTTTTTCTTTTTGCCCGTTGATTTTATTATAACGAAAAAGGAAAATAATATCAAAAAATTTTACAAATAAAATATTGCTAAATATCTGATTTGTAATAATTGGAAAATGACTTCATACGAATAATATAATTATATGAGCGCTACATCCTTCGTAAAATGAAAGAAATTGTGTGCATGTGTGTGTACAAATCAATAATGCAGCTGTTCTTGTTATAATTCAATTAGTTAATATTAAGGAACATTTGTTTAGATGATTTAAATACACAAAAAATTAGATTTTCTTATAATATATTAGAGAAACGGTAGTTAGATATATATTCTTATCAATTGATATTATTTAGAAATAATTGAAAATTACAGAAATAAATTTAAACATTTCATATTTTCAATAATATTGTAAATCATTGTATACGATTAACGAATAAATGAAATTGAATTAGTACAAATGTTCGAAATTATTTAATTATATATCAGATGCACACAATAATCATTAAACCTTTTTTAAAAATATAAACTTCAATAATTTAAAAATTAAAGTTTTTATTTATTTTATTGTCTACTTTTAATAATAAACTATCTTCAAATATTCATTCAATTTACTTTTATTTTGCAGTTAACAAAACAAATTATAAAGTAATTAAAATAATTATCAAGAACATTAAAAATTATTTAAAGAAAAACTATTTATATATTCTTGCAAGCTTACTTTAAAAAATGTATTAAATTGTTAAAAAAGTAAAATATTAATTTTAAAACATTAATATTTCGTTATATTGATATTTAGTTTTGACTATTAAAGTACCTCTCCTTGTATTTATTGTATGTCAATTGCTTCAACAAAAATATGGTTTTAAATTATGCAAAACCTAGGTATTAACATGATCTATATAGAGTTTCAATGCATTAAGAGCTAGCTGTTTATATGAAAATTAGTAAAAAAAAGTTGATTTTGGAAGTTTAGATATTGAAAATCAACGATTATAATTACTTTTAATATCGTGTATAGTAATAAAATTGCAAAAATATTTTTACACTATGCTTTAGTTTATAAACTTCTTGGACTTGTTTGCTTCATCTTACTTTCTTGGTCCTGCCATTATATCTCATTACATATGCTTCTCTCTCTCTCTCTCTCTCTCTCTCTCTCTCTCTCTCTCTCTCTCTCTCTCTCTCTCTCTCTCTCTCTATCTCTCTTTGGTATACAAATTTTCTGATAAAAAATTATTTATTTCTCGTAACATATAGTAATCTTTCATCCAAAATAACATTTTTAACCTCTATTTCAGTTAGACTCTTCTTTTGTATTTAAGTAATGCAATATTTTAATATTGTAAATACACAGTCGTAAAGTAATTAAGTATTTCTAATAAAAATAATATATATTTTAAATTTTAAATGCAAAATGGAGTAACACTGTTTTTTATGAGACCTAAAGAATTTTTACTTTTAACATAATTACGGAATAAAAATAAGCCATTTGATGACGCGTATTCAAAAACTTCAAAGCGTCTCGATGTTGAAAGAAAAGCAGAAATAAGTTTGAATATCACTTACGTAGCAGTAAGATTGATCAAGACTCCGGATTCCCCTCGTATCGACCATGAAAAACTCGCTTACGAGGGTACTCCCAGGGGGAAAAGCAAGAGGTCTAGAGAGGGAGAAAACAAGAGTATGTAAAGAGCGACTGTTTTTCTGCCACGAGGAGTTTAGCTAGTTGAAGGCACTAATCATGCGTTCATTCTTTGTTTCGTGTGCGCCACGGCTCACATCGCCGATTCGGCTGTGAACAATTGTAGCGTCTTATACAGGGAGCAGCAGCGAGGAGGACGATGTATCACCACGTGAGAAAATCCAGAAGACTGACAAAGGCTTTACGGATTTCTGTGTGCGGAACATCGATCAACATGCATTTGGACGCCGGGAGATCGAGATTGCCGAACAGGAGATGCCAGGCATAATGGCACTTCGAAAACGGGCCCGCGATGACAAGGTAAGCCGGTTACTTGGTAAAGAAAGTTAAATGGCTATAATCATGATTCTACTCAGAAAAAGAGTTTCCATATAATTTTTCTGTAACAAATCAGTCATAAGGTATGATGTTATATGATCTAATTATCTTGTTAAAGGAACTTTTCTGTAGAAATGAAAATACAGCAATCGAGCAATTTATTTTAATTTTATTGATATTGATATATTTATCAATTTTATTCATAATATTCTACAGAGCAACTTAAGGATGTATTTTTCGACGGATTAATGGGTCAGTATTTTTTCATGTGGAAGATAAGGTAGTATGACTAGTGTGAGTGACTGATCGAAATTTGGAACATTTGAAAGAAGGTGGAAGATGGAATTAGTTAAAAATAAAAATTTTCTTATATTCACAATTCATTTAATCGATTGATTATTGGTTATTTGTAATTTTAATAAACTGGTAAAGAATAGAATTTTAATTTATACAATGTTGTAATTTATAATAATAATATATATTATTATTGTAAACATATAATCAATTAAAATAGTAATTGGTTTTGTGGTTTGGAAAGTTTTTCTTTCTGCAATTAATCCATCGAAATATTTTCTATATACTTTAGTTAATTTTACAAGTTCAGTTAGAAAGTAAAATTCTAAGATTTATGAGATTATATATTTATCACATTTATCGAGTAAAAATACTGAAAACTGATATTTACTTTCAGATTGGACATAAAAGTATTTAATGTTTCATAAATAATCTGCATTATTTTCAAAATTTTAATTAATGACTGTATATGAATATAATTAACTAAAAAAAGTTTGTAATTATATTGTAATTTGAACATTGATTGTAGTTTCTTAAATAATTTAATAAATTATCATAAATAAGTCAATAAAGTATAAAATCAAATTTTATACATTTTAAATGTAATAATATTAAGTGTAAATTTTGTTAATGATTAAATTGTATTTAAGCATTTTACTTTCTTGTTTGAATTATTATACTGCTGATTTGTATTAAAGAACTTGTAATTGTGTGTATGTACTTCGATGCTTTTCTTCAAGATTAAAGAGATTATAATTAATTATATAAATTTTGTTTCGAATCACGTCCACCATCTTGTTTTACTATTTATTAATAAAATTAAAGCGGAGTTTCATGAAAATTAATTTAGATTAACTTTTCGTTATATAATTAAAAAAATCAATTCACTTAAATTAATTTTAATTTAATGGTTTAAAAAAGTAAATTCAAATGAAAAGCATGTACTATAGTTTCATTGTGACGTCTAAATGTGCTTCGTCCTTTAATTATTTTCTTTACTGTCTCATATGGCAAAACGTCACACAGCTCCTTTATTGAGCACGCACATACACACTTATACCCACACTACGTTTTCTCGTTTAAACGAAAAGGAAAGGCGGTGAGCTACGTGACTCACACAAGATAAATTGTCCGCACAGCCGTTGAAGAATGCAAAGATTGTCGGCTGCACGCACATAAATGCTCAGACAGCCGTTCTGGTTGAGACTCTGGTGGAGCTTGGGGCACAGGTACGATGGGCTGCGTGCAATATCTATTCAACGCAGAACGAGGTAGCAGCTGCACTGGCACATGAAGGCTACCCCGTGTATGCATGGCGGGCCGAAACTGAAGAAGATTTTTGGTGGTGCATCGACAAATGCATAGCTGCCGAAAACTGGCAGCCCAACATGATCCTCGATGACGGTGGCGACGCTACCCATCTCATGCTCAAAAAGTATAATGCTACCTTCAAGATGATTAAAGGCAAGCTAATAATGGTTTACTTTCTGATTTGACTATTGAAAAATTTGGACTTTTTTAATAAAACAGATATTTTTATAAAGAAGCATTGTCATTTAATTTACATTTAATCACGAAGCCAGTACTCTTTTCTTTTAACATGAATTAGTTATATGAATAAAAATTTTTAATTGTTTATTTTTGACTACGTTTAATTGAACAAAATAATATAAGCATAAGTAAACTAGTTTTTGAAAATTTGAAATTCAAAATTAATTGAAAATGTAATTAATCAAATAAATTTGTTTTTACAACTAGTTAAAATCATTTGTTTTTATCAATATGTACTGACACTTAATGGGTCTTAGAATATCGTTATTTATAAAGTTTATAAAATTTAAATTATTTAATAAATTTATATTTTATTATATTTTTGGATTAGGAATTGTTGAGGAAAGCGTAACGGGTGTTCACAGACTGTATCAATTGTCTAAAGCAGGGAAGCTCTCCGTTCCTGCCATGAATGTCAACGACAGTGTAACTAAAACGAAATTTGATAACCTTTACAGCTGTCGTGAAAGTATTATTGACAGGTAATTTTACTTTTGATTAGACGCTAAAACAAAAATTTCTAACTGCATTTTCATATAAAGATACAGTATAATTTAAAATACATATTTCAATCTGTTGAATCTATTATTGCTAAGCTTTTTTTCAGATTTATTAAAATAAAAATCGGATTGAAATAATGGATTAAATAAATTTTTATTAATAATGGCTTATTTCAATTTTTAAGTATATTCATTTAATATTTTAATGTATTAATAAAATGTAGTATGACATAATTAATTTATAATAAAAATATATTAATTATGTCATAGTTATAAGTAATAAATTGGGAAGATAATGATTTTCTAAGATTTTCAATGAAATTCAAACAAATAAGAAAATATAAAATTACTATTCTACAATGAATATAAAATTGTTAAATGAATAAAATTTAAAGCAATTTATTTTTTAAATAGATTTTATATTTTTTTTTTATTGCATTTTAAATATATTTATATAGATTTAGTTTTACGGTCCCTTAATATGTTGAGTTTTCTGGGTTGGAATTATTTAATTAGCTAACTTTTAAAAATCAAATCAGAACACTTAATAAATCATGATAATTTAGTGAAAAATAAATGGTAATGTATTTAAAACATTATTATATTACATTCGAATACAAATGCGTAAATTTAGCTTTTATTGAATAAGTTTTAATTAGTTGTGAATAGTTATCGAAATTTGATTTATTTGAATTGTATATAAATTTATACATGAAATATAAAAATTTCCGAGGTTATTAATCAAGTTTCGATATAATATATTATTTCCTTATATTTTTCAACTTGTGTGTATTAACGCGTGGACTCCAAAAATTAGTCCAAGGCCGTAATGAATCTATGACCGTATAATAAATATTAAGTTAATCAGAATATACATCCGGAAGATATTCGATCATTTATAAATAAGCGTGTAAACCTATCCTCAAAATATCGTCGAATACTTGATTAAAATACGAGACAAATTTCCGAGCAGCTTGAAGCGGTCGACGGACGTGATGTTCGGTGGCAAACAGGTTGTCATCTGCGGTTACGGGGAGGTTGGTAAGGGCTGTTGCCAGGCACTTAAGGGCCTCGGCTGCATCGTCTATATCACGGAAATTGACCCTATATGCGCTCTTCAAGCGAGGCAAGTCTATAGTCATATATAATTGCGAGTCTGGAGGTGTATTCTATTCTTGATTGTCGTATGTAGCATGGACGGCTTTCGCGTAGTCAAACTCAATGAAGTTATAAGGAACGTGGATATCGTCATCACTGCAACTGGCAACAAAAATGTCGTGACACGTGAGCATATGGATAAAATGAAGAACGGATGCGTGGTTTGCAACATGGGCCATAGTAATACTGAAATTGAAATTGTGAGTGAAGGTGGTTTGTGCAACCATAGCTCTGAATCGTATATCTTCGTATTCAATTAATATTCACAAGAACGGGGTTGGATGAAAGATTACCGTCCAATCTCGTCTAATGTATTACAATTCTTACAAACATTTCCATTGAAACGTCTTGATGTTGTGTTAACAGAACAGTCTACGTACATCAGATTTAACATGGGAGAAGGTTCGCTCCCAGGTGGACCACGTAATTTGGCCGGATGGCAAACGGATCGTACTTTTAGCCGAAGGTCGTTTGGTGAACCTCTCGTGTTCTAGTATTCCGTCCTTCGTAGTTTCCATTACAGCTGCAACTCAGGCTCTCGCTCTAATCGAACTTTTTAATGCCCCTCAAGGCCGCTACAAGAGCGATGTTTATTTACTGCCAAAAAAGATGGGTTTGTATGAAAATCGTGTTATTCGTCATTTGTTTTAAGACAATGCTTATATAATTATACGATTTAAGCCACTGATCTTAAAATACATTCGAATTATTCGATAAATTATAAGCCGTGTAATTTTTCAATATATTAACTAATACTAATGTAACTTTTTTTCAACTTTATATTTTGAAATAATTATGTTGTTTAATAATAAATAAAACTTATAACTTTTTAATATTATAAAGTAATGGCATACATTTTTTAATTAATATAACTATATCAATAACTACATATTTTTAAAAATACATTTATAGATGAGTACGTTGCTTCTCTGCATTTACCTACATTTGATGCTCACTTAACAGAATTAACAGACGAGCAAGCCAAATATATGGGCTTAAATAAAGCCGGACCGTTCAAACCCAATTATTATCGGTACGTAAAAGTCATTCATTTATTTATACTTTAAAAATCACTGCATTAACTCTTTTTTACAAATTATTTGTTTGCTACCTATTTATTTTATCTACATATTTGTGTTTTCTTAAAATACAAACGTTCAAAATTTAATTGTTCAGCGAATTTTTTCGATCAATTAAAATGATGGTGCGCCATTTGTTTCTTTAAACAAATGTCAAAAATTTTGAATAAGTATACCAGTAAAAGTATAAAAATTAAAACAAATAATACGCAATATTCTTTTAAAACTTAGATTTTTACAACAAAATTTAAAAATATAAAAGAAAGTCAGATAATTCGATATTACAAATAATTATTTAATAAATTATTAAAAAAATATTTATTCGGTTATTATCAAGTATCAATTTTATGAAAATAATAAGCATTTGTCCTTTTATCGTACTTCAAAATATTTACACGTTACATTCATAACATTGCTTATAATTATTCATTTATATTTATTCATACTAATTTTAAAATAATGATAATACTAATTATGTAAACCTAAATTATTTGAATGTTAAAAAATAATTATAAAAATTTAAGTTATCAACAAATACTTACATTTGATAGTGAATTAATAATTAATATTTATATCTGCATTATGTGTACAAAAATTACATTTCATAGTAATGTTAGATTTAATTTATCAAATTACTTTATTTAATATGACTCTCTCCTTTACACTTATAAATTATCTATGTTACTTTTAATTTTGTCTTATAAATCCAAAAAGCTTGTTTAAATAAACTTCAAAAATCATGCATTAAATCACACTTAAAAATAATTGTTAATTATCAATAAATAATTTTATAAAAATATTTTTATGTCTACAGATGCCTTTCTCAAAGTCTGGCGTTTCGCTTGAAACAAAAATTTTTACAAAGTAATAAATAGAAGAAAAATATGAACAAAATACGAAGTATAGGCGAATTAGCATAGACGAAAATATAATGTACCGCGGTAGGGTTAAAATCACAAATTATAACATTATTTATGTGAATTTTGCTTTTAATCTTAAATTCATTTTTATTCAAAAGAAGATAATGCACAACATATTTTGAGCTATCTGTAACTTACTCATTTAAATAATTGACAACGAAATATTTTCTTTCAGTTACTAAATTGGCAAATGGGCTGGACAAATAAAAGTGTGGATCTGTAGGATCGCCATTTTGGTCCATCAACGAAAAAAGAAACTTACCATTAAGCGAAGCTGAACTTCAAGGGAAAGAAAAAAAGCAGGGAATTCTTTTATTTTATCCGTCGAATGTTACTCTTAAAAAGAAAAAGAAATAAGAATAACGTTTCAAAAATACGTATATCATTCCAGTAAATTACTTCTATATAATACAATTTTATTGCTTGTACATACCTGCTATACCGCTCGAGTGAACGAGTAAACTGTGGTAATTTGAATCTTTTGAGGGAAAACTTTAATATATGTTTCAAAATAATATAGTCTATTTTCTAAATAAATAACAAGCAAAGTCACGTGGGACACGTGCAAGTGTAAAACGCTTATTTGTAGTCCCTGTCTAGATTGCTTGTTATTAATAGGCGATTTTTGAAAAATCAATTTTTAAGACTATAAGCCACATTAAGCAGATTTATACTATATTTTTTAAACTATATTTTGACGGTTGATACGTAATAAGAAGAAACTAATTTGAATTAATAGTTTTCTTAAAAAAGATAAGTAACCACTAGTGGTACCATGTATGATTGTAAATATTACTCTATTTATGTAAATTCTGAATTAATAATATTTGCAATTAATCAAATTGTAGATGTAAACAATCTAGTTATTATATTATATTTATAATGAGTTTTTGGCACAAGAAAAGTAAATAACCAATCTGTTTATCATTTTTAAATCACAATATGTACATAACTAGACGTAATAGAATGAATACGATCTTATAGTTGGCCATAGTGGTGATAAGATAACAGAATGAATTATATTGTACCATTTAAAATAAAAATTTTTTTTAATATAATGCCTTGACAAAACTGAAAATAATATAAAATTGATTTTCAAGACTTGCGTCAGCTAGGAATCTGAACATCAAAGTACATCAATTGTGTTCTAAAGATCATTTTTTACATCGCGTAGATAGAATTAGACTTTTATTTTAACCATATTAATAAAAAAAATTTTCCTGTCTTATGTAAGAAGTAAGAAAGACAACTAACAATAAAAAAGATAACACTGATAAGTGTATGCTCTTATTGGATGAATGTGAACTTATAACAAAATTATTTAATAAATAAAATATAAAAGCAAAATGTTTGAAAAAATTGTATCATTGTGCAAATATTTGAAGTCACTCATTACGAGTACACGGAACAAAATTGTTTTGATAAAAGCAAGGAATTGCGAGTAATATAAATTGAAAATATATTCATAGTGTAACATGGGTCATTATTAAAAGAATATCACATATAATTGCATTAAACAAATATAGTATATACTTAAATGAATTTTGAAATTTCGAGATAAGCTGCCGACATTTAAATTGACAGAGAAAAAATGTGGTTCCTATTATTTAGATGCGAAATAAATTCTAAAATAAAGAGCGAAAAAGGCCTAATATTTTTTTGAAGCTTTTGTGCACTTGTTATTAGTCCATCTTTTCATTCATTTAAATCTAATAAATTTTTATTGTATTATTATTATATAATAATGTTAACACTTTTAATTCACATGGATCTTTATTAAGTATGGAAAATAAAAGAACTTAGCAGAGCTGCACTTCATTATGTATGCTATTGAAAAACTAAGAAAATGACATACAACTGTGTTACTAGTATTTTTGTAAAATACTATTATAGACCGTAAATAAATGACGGAACGACTTGAAAAAATGTATATGTTTCATTTATAATTTTCACGAAACCTCATTATCTGTTAATATTATTATGTCAATTATTGAAAATTAAATAATTAGCGTAAATTATAGAACTCGTCTATTTTGATTAATTATCTTATCATAATTACTATTTATTCATATTTGAAGATTAGCATAAAATGAATCAAATACAATTTTTTATCATAATATAGTAGAGTGATAAGATTAACAATCATAAGTATTAAGAATTATATAATTTCATATTATTTTAATCGATAAAATAAATATATCTTGATTATTCCACAATACAAAAACTTTTTCAAATTTTCTTTTAAAAATGAAATAAAACAATCAAATTTCACGATTGTTAAAATATTTATTAGTTTTCAACAATGCTTTTCATTGACTCGTTAAAACATTTTTACAGTAAATTTAGTATTTACTTATAAACTGATAAGAAATTTGATTATACACAAATAATACATGAAAACAGAAAAAAAAAGTTGTTTCATTAATATTAGTATTTCATTATTATTACTATAGATAACACACATATATTGGTGAGTAATTATTAGTTAAAATAATGAACTTACATGAATTTTACAATCCCATATAAAGAATTCAATATAAGCATAGATACTAAATTATAGGTAAAAGTAACCTAATTGCATATCAGTAATTCATAAGGTATTTATTTTATTATACATAAAGAATCTTCTTTATTACTGCAATTAATTTACTTATTAAAGACATTAAAAATGAATATATTATTAATTAAGTACAAACGTATATTATAAAGAATGCATGAGAATCAAATAATTTTTTAAACATATGTAATATTTATAGTATATATATAATTTAAATTATCAATAGTCACTTCCAAAGTGATATATGATTTTGGTCCATATGCCATTTGTTTTAAATACTTTTCGTTCCTCGGACGAATAACAATAAATTTTCATATATTATATATTGAATCAAATTTACAATAAGTATTTTAATTGCGCCAGCCAATTAAATCCAAATCTGGAAGTATTATTACAACTTTCCCAGTATACGATTATTTACATTGAACAAATTAAAAGTTACAATACTAAATATCTTTTATTTGTTTTGGAATATTTCTAGAAATTATATTTAATTTAAAAACATTGCTAAATATCGTATAACATTCACATTATAATTGAAATAAATCGAGTTTTCATCCTAAATGTATTACAATGAATATTTGTTTGTACATTCAGTGTCTAATATTGAAATCGGGAAAATACATGTTTATAAAATTAACATTCAACAAAAAAGAACTACTTTTTAAATCAATGAGCATTTGATTTTATATATTTTAAAACAATGAAACTTAATTTCCATGAATTATTCGTGAAAATAAGCATTAAAATATATATACTTGGATAAAGTACAACGGATATTATTTTATGCGTTCATCGTACAATAAATTAAATAAAAAAATTATTCAATTAGTCGTAATAATTTAATTTTATTATATATTTTTCGATTTTGAACCATGTATCACTGATATAAAAAATATCTTTCTTAATAGAAGAAAATAATTTTATTATTGAACTACACGTCCCTAATAAAAAAAATAGAACTGAAACTTTATTTTACAAATCTTACATCCATTACATAAGCAAAACAGCGCAATAGTAATCAATTTAAATTAAATAATATTTAATTTCAATTATATCAAAATTCTTAGAATTAATTTTGATACCAAATCTCAGTACAACATAACTTATTGAAATTAATAATTATATGGATATATATTATAAAAACAACTAAAACCTTATTACTAATTTTTACAAGGAAATTTTTTCCAATAATACTATAATATCAAGTTTCTAACATATATTTTATGCTGGGAAATTACTGAAATTGATAAAAATTTAATACAGTATAAAGCACTATTAGCGAAAATATATTCTATCTTAATAACCAGAATTTTTTTAAATTTCAAATGCGAAAAATGAGTTTTTATTTTATATCTCAATACGTCCATACATTTATATAAAAAATTTCAATCACTGGTTAAATAATTATTATTTGTAATTGTAAATGTATATACTTTAAGAAAAATTTAATATGCATATATTCATTAATTATTTGTAACTAGAATTTATTACAAATATACAAAATAATTATTTCAGATCATAAAAAATATTAGACAAATTTATGCCGATTGTTGTTATTCTGTAATTTATAAATCTAGAAGTTAAATAATATACTATATTTAGAATTATTAATTTATGCGTTTTCAAATAATTGCATACATTATAGATTATTTATACGTCGTATTTTAAAATATATAAATTGATGATTTATTAAAAATTCAACATGATAAAAAAATATATTGATAAAAATTTAACAAACAGCAGTTTTACTCATTAACGTTAAACTGAGAATCTTAATTTCTACAAATATTGTTATGATCATATAGTATTTAAATATCGAATAAAAAATAATTTATTTACACATTTGTAAGAGTTAAATATAAATTGAAGAATCGCATAGGCATACTTATTTCTTATGTAGTGGATGTAGCATTACGTAATTTTTCTTTTAACTTGAGGTTATCAAAAATAATATTTTTCATGAAAATTTATAATTACTAAATAAATAATTACTGAATCTTTCAAATTAATCGTTAGGTAATTTTTTACTTTAAAATCAGACTTTTAAGGTTTTTCATATTTTTATTTCTATAATGTATAACTATATTATTATTACCAACAAATTGACTGAATTCTTGTTATATATCGTTAAAGTATTTTTGTAGTTTAATGTGTGTGCACATTCATATATGTTGCGAACAAGTACGGAAAATTATTTAATTTTTTTCTTTTAAATAATTGGACGAAATTTTAAGACATACTCGATACGAGCAAATAATAAAATTAAATGGTAATCTGACAAAAAAATTTCTTTCAAATACATTTATTGTAAAATATATCCAAATATAGATATTTTTACAAAATTTATGTGATGCATGCATATTTTGTATTATGAATGAAAATTAATATACTTTGAATATAAAAATTGTAACAAAAATTATAAATTGGTCAATGTTTTAGCATTTTATAATAAAAGTTATAGTAAAATTAAAATAAATTTATTCTAATATTCTAAATTAATAAATAAGTAAATTAAATTGATGAAGTTACTAAGAGTTAACGGGCTCAAAAATTGTAATAGAATTTTGAAATTTTTTGTAATGATACATTCTAGAGTAAGGTATTTAACAAAAATTTTATATAAAATTTTATATTGTATAATATTGTACAGTATATGTCATGTTTGGTTTTTTGATGAATATATAAATGCACATATAAAAATGAAACCTTTATTGGTATAGTTCTAAATAGTAAACTAAAATGGAATATATAATATGTTAAATTGTATTAAATTAAATAATATATCTAGCTTTATAAATCTTATAAACTGATTTGTATAAACGAATAACATCTCAAATAAAATTACAAGAAAAAAACGTGATATACATATACAAATATAAATATACAAAATATTTAGGATTTAACCCAATGACCAATTTAAAGATTTGTTTTAAAATAAAACATTATGAAATTATGTATTATGTGATATTTATATGCAGACATACATATGACTGAAAATATAAAGTTAGTTGACTTCATCGCATATTTGCAATCCTATACATCACAATGAATCCTTAAATAAATTATCCTTCATTTTTTTTCACTAGAAAAAGTAATGAAATATTAAAAATTTTACTCATTTTTTACAAGTACATAACTGATTTTTAAATTTTAATACTTATGAAATAGTATTTCTCAATTATTTTCGTTTTATTATGATTATATACAAAATATACAAAACTATAAAAATCAAAACTAAACAAGAAAATCTCTTATTAAAGTACTCATAAAACAGTAAGTCTATTTAACTTTGAATTAGCATTTAGTGTTTAAGCAAGTTTTACAATTAAATTAACAAATTTATATATTTCTAGAAATTCGATATTTTATGACTTCTACATTATCCGTGTAGAGGCATTGAAAAATTTTTCGAAAGTTAATTATTGTAAATACTTGCTTATACAAATATAAATATATATTATAAACAAAGTTGATGAAAATGTAAAAAATCGTGAATTCGGAAGTCTGAATATAATTCTAAATATTCTTAACAGATGATATTTCACAACGTATTTTCCTAATCTTAAAATCAATGTGCTACATTTAACTTCATTATTATTAAATGAAATAAATTATATGTTTCAATGATAAACAATTTACCAAAAACCTTGAACATAATGTAAAGTAAATAGATTCAGATTTTTTGAGCATGATTCACATAAGGTTGCAACAGTTCTTGTCGTCACGGCTGTCACCGATGATCTCGCTTGTGTTTCCAGTAAACCTACGAAAGTCATCGGTTCCGGATGTAGTACAGATTGAAGTGGGTCTGAGGCCGTTCCCATTTGCATCGAGCTGTTGTCCGGTTTGCGTAGGTCCAACGACGCTTGTACGGTTTTGAGCCCGTTGTTTCTTTAGATCAGACAGAGACTTAACGAATACCACCGAGACGTGGATGTTGATTTTACCGTTAGCCTCATCTGAATAAATTGGTTGCTGGTGTTGATGTTGCTGTTGGTGCGAACCCTCCTGACCTATGTCTGAATGCCGCAAAGCAAAACAGAAGGTGCTCTGCTTAAGTCTTGTCAAACGACGATTCCAAACTAGACGACGAACTCATCAATCTTTATTTATTCGCTCGCGCCGTTGTTAACTCAAGACAATACTACCTAATTTCTGGCTTTTTCTGATATAATCACGTAATCTGCTTACTTGGGAGCATAGATCTCGATGTATGAGATATATTCATGCAACAGTGTTAATTATTAAACAAATTAGGTTATATTCTAAGAAGGAAAATTTCTCTATAAATATTCATGCACTCCGATACTATGTGGAGTGATTTGACTACAATAAAAATATGCTTAACCTTGCAATTTGATAATTTATATCACTATTTATAGTGTGAAGCATGCTAATAAATAACAATTTATCGAAAGACTACGGTTTGAAATTTGACTAAATTGTTTTATTCATTAAATAATATCTACATGTAATCTAAGAGTATCCTTCTAATAAATCTGTAAATATATAAACTAGCCATGAATTGCTCGAATAGACTTTTAAATTTCAATTTATAATCTATTAAAATATATTCTCATATTTATAAATGAATAATTTTTAATGTAAAAGTTACAACAATATTTAATCATTATTTCTTTTTGCAACATATATTTATATAATTCATATTAAAACACTAAAATTTTAAATTGTATTTAATTATGGATCAACCGGAAAGAATATAAAATTCATAAAATGAAATTTATGAAATATTGATAAAAAATTACAACTGTGAGTTTATTTGTAATAAACTTACAAATAAACTTATTTAAAAATTAAAACATACGGTGAAATCTTAAATATCTATTTTTAAATTGTATTTATAAAATAAAATAATCTATATATATATATATATATATATATATATATATATATATATATTGTACACATTTCACATTTTCTTTATGAATTTTTTAATTTTATATCATTCTCTAAACAAGAAAAGCATATTTTTAAGTTCCTGATTTCAAAATAATATTAAACATAATTGTTATTTCTAAACTTTCTTTAAATTTAAAATTTAAAATTTTAACTTTAAATTTTAAAACATTTATGTTAATATTATAATTTAACTCTTAGAGTAAATAAATTTGCAAGAATTTGATCTTGAAATATTAATATTTTATTTATATTTTACAAATTATAAAAGGATAATGAAATATGTGTAAAAAATTCTACCTATAGAAAATGCGAATTCAAACATTTAACTAAATATTTAATTACTATACATTAGAAATCTACTTATTAAATTTTAATAATTGCCAACCTAATAAAATTGACCACCACCTTCATGCAATTTATGTAATTTTGAAAAACTTTTCTTTAAGTTCCAAAATACAACTGCCTGATTTTCACCATGCACTAGTCAATTGTTGAGAACTATATTTTCTAAAACATTTATTTAAAAAAATACACTTGAATACATATTTTTGATATTTTATTACGAAATGATTATTAGTTTATATTAAAATATATGTTTATAAATATAGTATTTTAATAATAATTTGTACCTTTTTAGAGGAAATAGCAAAACAGAAATAAATACCAAAATTTAAGCTTAAATTTTTAGAATAATTTTTTAAATAAAACTATTTACACACAGTTTTTTTAATATATTCAGAATAAAAGCTCCATTAATATTTCTTTAAATGATATCATGAATTATAACAAAATTTATAATTGAAGAAAAATGTAATAAATTGCTATATTGTATTCAAGGGAATGTCAAAAATCGTATCGCAATAATATATATATATATATATTTGTTGAAGTATTAGTTGATATCTATTATTTGATATTTTTGTATACTTTAATACATGTTTAATATAATATGACTAATCATGTTTTTATTTTTATCGAAACTTTTTTAGATTTCATTTAATTAAATCCTATAATTAATAGAATGATCACGGCTGATATATCCTTTATTAAAAATTATAATTTAAATTAAACAATAATTTACTATTATATTTTATACATAATTTTGTGTATAAATGAATAAATGCGTGCGTGCGTGCATGTATGTAAGCGTGCTCGCATGTGTGTTTATATAACAAAGTAATATGATATTCAACGCATATACGTAGGAGTATGTTACTAGATTCAATACGCAACTAGATTTAATTAGCTTTAACAAAATCCTAAATATTAAATTATGTACACATTTTTGAAAATAAAATATTTTAAAAAATTTTAAAGAACGATACATAATTTTTTTTGTTTAAGTTCGCTACAAAATAAATTAAATGAAAGAGCTGTATTTATCATATATAATTAATAATACCTCATGCTCAGATTGATATATTTAATAAAATATTAAAACTAATCATTTTATAATTTTAAAGACTCTTCTGTTCTCAACAGTTCTGTTATAAAAAAATATTAATACAGATTAAAATGTATGCACTTTTTAGGCCAATATCACTGTTTGGTAACTTGGCTGCTTAATTATTTAATTTGAAAAACGCTGAACAGTAGATTCTTTGTCGCTAATTTACAATAGTTTCCTAGCTAACAGAAAAATACAATATAAATAGTAAAAATCGTTGATACCAACCAATATTTTTCTTTAAATAATCAAAATTAAATTATTTCGTAGTTTGATCAATAATATTGTTTAAACATCTAATTTTTCTAACAAAATCTTGGAAATGTTAAAATTTATAAATAAAGTATTTTAAATTTAATTTAATAGATAAAAAACAATTTTCATATTTTCTTAAAATCATCAATAACTTTTGTTGAAAAATATTTTAATTATTTAGAATGTCTTTAATTTTTACTATTAATTATATTAGTTTGAAATTGAACTTATAAAAAAATCGGTACAAATTAAATCGACATAAAATGTTATATATATTTTTTTAATTTAAAAAGTGGACAATAAAATTCTTTCTGTATGCTTTTGAAACTTATTTCAATTATGTTAATTAAATTTTTTTAATGCATAAAATATCAACTATTTTCAAAAGTTCTTTTTAATCTTAGATAGAAAAGTAAATATATATAAAAATATTTTAAATTAAGTGTTATATTGAATTTGTTATTATAGTTTAAAATAAAGAAAATTGAAGGTCATGCTCAAATGACTACATAAATAACAAAATATATAAATATCAATTTAATTTAATATTGAGGAAAATTTGTCTTTTTCCCTTGATCCTTAATTTCTTAGAAATCTTTATTAAGTTAATACTGTAGATTTATTATATAATAATTATAAGTTACTAAAAAATGTGAGTATTAATTATAAAATAGAATTAAGTAAAATTTGAAATAGATATAAGTATTCTATGTCACTGACAAGTTTTACATAATCAATGTAAAGAAAATATTACAGATTCTTTTTATGACTAGGTATACTAAATTATAAAATATATATCAATGCGTGCATGTGCGTGTATGCGTGCGCGCATACATACACACGCATACGCACTCAAGTGTATATTTAAAGAAGTAGGAAAGTTACGTAAAAAACTAACCTCGAACAAATTGTTACACACCCGAGTGAGATGAAAGTGCCGCACAGAAAAAACACAAAAACAGCAGGTAAATGATTGATGAGAAACGTGTAACAATAAAAATCTACCAATTTTTAGATATAAAAAGGTATATATACACATGTGTATATTTACTACTTTTATAATTTAACAAAAATTATAAGAAAAATTTTATTGGTATAAAAAGATTATAATTTTTTATCTAATTATAATCAAAAACATGACCTTGCTTTGAGATTCCCAATAGTAATTATATTTGTTCATATAAAGAAAATAAAAATAAAACAGAAAAAATAAAAGAAAAACGAAATAACACATACTGCTTTACATGAAGCTTCAAACAGCTTTCACCATAATAGTCTACTGAACCACAACCAATGCAAGCAGAAATAGCTTCGATATCTACCTGAGTCTTTATCGACTTCCTCATTTAGAAACGAATCGTTGTCTTTGCCCTCTGGAGCTCTTCGGATTGTAGGCGTCAAGGCAGTTGAATCTGTTTCTTCATTTGCATTATCTGAACCTCCTGTACTGTTTTCTGATGTTGATAGATTTGTTGTTGGACTTTCAAACGTATGCTACATAGTTATGAATAAATTAATAAGTGTACATTTCATATTTGTCAAAAAAAATTTTATATTATATGTATGATATTTAATACATTATATTGCAAAGATTCTAATTCCCTTACAGAATTAATGAAAAAAAGAAACTTTATAAAAATTTGTCCTTGTAATGTACCTAAACTTCAACAAAAAAATAAAATTATATAATCATAATGAAAGTAATAAATTTATAAAAATGTTCTAACTTGTTGAGCTTGCAGCCTTAGCCTTGCCTCTTCTTGAGCATCCTTTTTTGTTGTAAGAACTTTATCTCTTATAGATGTTCTTCGGACACTCTGGGTTCTTGTATTGATACTCTGTGATCTTCTTACACGTCTATTTTGAGCTTCACGCAGCCTTTTGCTTTCCTGTTCAGTCTTTAGCTCCATTATCCGCTCACGAATTTCCGGATCTTCACATATATCAGCTGGAGTTTCATCATGTTTATTCTTTGCATTTAAATCAGCACCATTTTGAACTAAGAGTTCCAAAACTTCCAACTGTAATAAACATTGTCAACACAGAAAAGAATATATTTTTAAAATATATATATTTAACAGTGATTTAGAGATATAAAAAATATTTTTTATTCATTCAATTGTGCATATGTTATTGTGTTATTTAATAATCTCTATAAACAAACCAAATAAAATTAATTATGTTTTTTTATAGGTGTATACGTAGAATATTATATTTTTTCGTAAATCAAATAGAATAATTTTGATAATCATTTCAAAATGCATTTATATCAAATAAAATAAAAAAAAATCAAATAATATTTAATTTATAGTTATCTTTGATATTATATTGTTAAAAAATTTTGAATTTTATCAAAAATTTATATTTATAATTATGAAATATTCATAAATAAATTAGTTTATGTAATATGATCCTCTTACATGTCCCCAGCAAGCGGCAGCATGAACAGGTTGCCACTTATCATTATCTTCAACGTCAGTAGAAACATGCTGATCCAGAAGAAACTCAACAACTCTTAAGTAACCATTTGCTGCTGCTACATGTAGCTAAAATCAAAAGATAATTAAGAATTTTTTATAAATAAATAAATAAATAAATAAAAAGAATTATAATAATACATTTTATATAATATATATATATATATATATATATGTAACATAAGAGTAATATTAGTATCAGTTAATCATTAATTGCATTTTTGTCTTGATATTATCATAGTTTTTATTGAAACTTTGAAAGAAAATAAATAATTACAGGTGTTGCAGCTTGATGATCTTTAAATTCTAAATCACCTCCCATTGATGCTATTTTCTGCAAATCTCTGAGCATTTGTACCTCTGTAGAGGCACGAGTCTCATCAATTAATTCCTGCGTTACCCCACGACGAGCCATTTCGCCTATGAAAAGAATGGTTTAATTAAAATTTTAATTTAAAATTATTTTAATCATTTTATTATAAATAAAATAAATCTTATAATAAATATATTTATTTAAAATAAAAAATATAATAAAAAACAGATAAAATATACGTGATGTTTCTTTTGAAATTGTTTACTTACACAAAATAAAGAAGTTAATAAAAACAGAAGATTCTAAGCATAAACAAAAAATAATTACCTTCTATGCAATCCAGAGTTTTTTCATCTTCACAAATGTCATAAGGCATATTTCCATCAGCATTGACAGCCAACAAATTAGCACCTTTGGCTATTAAATATCGAACCAAATGTAGATGTCCACAAGTAGCAGCAGCATGTAAAGGGGTCCATTTTTCGCTATCCTCAGCATTTACATTAGCACCAAATTCAACAAGAAGTTTCATCATTTCTTCATTATCATCTATGCAGCACTGATGCAATGCTGTTAACCCATCTTCATTTGTTGAATCTGGATTAACTCCTTTCTTAAGTAATCTTCGCACTGTCAAAAAGATTTATGGCTTGAAAGAATTAACTTATAAGCAGCATATGAATCAAAGGATGATAAAATAATATTACTTAATTATTATCTAATACATTTGCATTGATAAAATATTGTAAACTAAATTTTATATTTTACGATTATTTTTAGTAAAATAAAACCGTGTAATTTATATATATGAGTAAAATGTTGAGCCAATAAGTATATAAAAATTGAAGATTTATTGTACACTTTTATTCATATAATAGATTATTGGTAATATAAATTATTTTAATATTATAAAATTAGATAAAAAACGATTATTATATTACAAATTTAAAATATATTTACATGTTTGACATATATGGAAAAATTTATTTTTAAAATAAAATTCTTTATTACCTTCATCAATATCATTTCTTGCTGCAGCTTCAAGTAACATGACACTGTCACTGAAAAAGATGTGTCTCTTACTGCTAGAATGTCTAGTCTGATGGCGAAGCCATTCTTTCTCGCGCTGTCTCCATACTTTTAGTTGTTGAAGACGTCTGTGTCGAGCTAAGTGTAATCTTTCTTGGGTTGTTAGTCTTTCAACATGGACCATTTCCGATACCAGATCAGCATGCTCCATACTTAAGTATTTGTAGTTCTTGCAACTGTATTTATCTGTAAACAATACAATGAATTATAAGTTGGATTCTAAGTTTTGGAAATTCAATTTCATATTTATGAAAATAGGAAGAAAATGACTTATATCTAACTATAACATAGTATTATAAAAGGTAATATACTACTCTCTTGACTATCTACTTCAAGATACTTTGGCGAATTACAAATAAATTTCAAGATCATATATGTACAAATTTTTCAATGAAAATAAAATATTTCTATTTACATAATCAAATGTTATAAAATTAAAACTAATAGTCTAAAAGAATAAATATAGAAATAATAGAAAATATCTTAACACTATTTTAAAAACTTTTATAATAATAATTAAAAATCTTAATTTATATTTTTTATTTATAAATATACTATTTTTATCTATTATATAGTTTTCTTCTAACATGACTAATCATCAAATCAACGCATAAAAATAATATTTTTATGAATAATATTTCATGCAGAAAGTATATATATAAAAATTAATCTTTTTTTTTCTTTTGTTTACAAACTTGACAATATAGATAAAATAAAAAAAGATGTCATAAGCATGAATATTTTTATAGTGATTTTAATTATTTTAACAAACTTTAGGTAATGATAAAATAATAGAAAAGTTAAAAAATTATATTCAAATAATTTAAAATTAGTATTCAATAATAATATCAAAATAATATAAAAATTACTTATATTAAATTAAGTAAGAAATAAATAAATAAATACACACATATATATATATATATATATATTTACAGATACTCTTGCAAATAGTAAATATTCATAAATGTGCTGTGATTAAACTGCTTAAAAATTGATTCTATAAATTGTTTTAAAAAAAAATTTACAGTATAATTATTATAATACAAAATTTAAAATAATTTACAGATAAATTAATTTTTAAACTTTTAAATTAAAATTTTTATTTTTTTATTAATTTTGCTTTATATGAATCTCTTATTGTCTAGCATTTTTATGAATATATATTTTGGATAAAAATATTGTATATTTAAACTTTTTTATTGAATTAAGTTACAAGTGATATTAATATATAATATAATAAAATATATATTTTTTATATAAACATGTTTAATAGAATGGATAAATATTTAATATATTATTTTTAACTAAATTATTTTAAAACATTCTTATAAATTTATTGTAAAGTCTACATTTGTTCAATTTTTATCAAAAATTTCAACTTAGAAATGTTTGTTTAAAAATATATTGAAAAATAAGCAATTGAAATTTAAAAGAAAATATAATTTTTTATTTAAAAAAAACATGAAATAACTGAATTATACATTGCTTTCTTAAAGAGTTCTTATGCAGTTTTAAAATAAGTATTGCACTCATGAAATAATTTGATTTACCTTACTCAAAGCTTATTAACAATTATAAAAACTGGAAATAAATAACAAAATTTATCAATAAATAATCCTCTATCGATTTACAAATGTACAATAAAGAAATAAATAAAGAAGCAACAAAACATTACAGACTGATTTCGAAAAAAATATTAACAGATAAGTCGGAAATTTAACAACTTAATAATAATGAATTTTCAGCTTGCACTTACTCAAGTAGATTCACAAAGACATTTTCGATATTCATGATGTATATTTATCTCTTAATATTACCAGCTCACAAACTTAATTTGGAAAGTCAGCTGAATATGACAGTTTCGAGTTGAGGCTTCAATTCATTGTTGATGATAAGCTTTTGGGATAACATCACACAAATCCGTTAGCCTGTCTTTTTGAACTCTTAATACGCTTTTAGGTTAGACTACCATAAAGCAACCGGCTTATATGGCTATGTATACGCTTGAACCTCAAATAGTTACGCAGTAGGAACAAAATAATTTCTTCACCAAAAATGTAAAACTCTCGTTATTCATGCATTCACGTACGTAAGCAACGATAGCAAATTTACCATCACCGCCATTTTTAAACTACCTGTAGGTTAGGCACATCCAACAACTTACTTGCTTCCAAATAATTCTTAAGTTCTAACTCTCAACTTAACAATCGGTGTTTCACCAACGTTTACGAAGTACTTCGTTTGGTGGCGTTCTTGATGCATCTCTTTTTTCTTCATATGCATAGACACTGAGCGATAAACCCACTGTCCATTGTACACACGTTTATATTAATTTAACATTAGTGTATGTACGGATCTGTTGTGTCTGTATAACGAGATATAGTGTGTCACATATTATTTCCTTTTGCCACTTCTTGTGTAAAAATAACAAAAACAACCCTTCATATTGACATTGTTGACATTTAAAAAATTCTATTTTATCTGTTTTATTCTTACCTTAATGTTTATGCAAAAATTATTATTTTGTGATTGCATTTAAAAGACCATATTTCTAATCCAGATTTAGGAACTAATAGAAGAATAATGTAAATTTAAAAAATATTACTGTTGTTTTATAATTCCAATTTTCACAAAGTAGTAATTTTAAAAATAATTGTAATTTATTATTTTACTTCAGTATTTTATATCTCCGATAATTTTCCTAATGTAGTTTTTAATTTATTTTTTAATTTATTAATTTATTATAATTTATTTTAATATTTTTTAATTTATTATTCTTTTAAATATAATTACAATGTATAATATTACATAAGCTATGGGGTTTAAATTTTTTTTGTATTTTATCATTTTTAAAAATATATTTGTTTAATTTTATTATATTATACCACATCGTACATTCAAATAAAAAACTAAAATTATTACAACTATTATTTTTTTAAAAGTACCACAAATTTTCAAAACATTTTTGATTCTAGTAAAGTTTATAAAATCGATATTTTTCATATAATAATATATTTCAATAAGTATTATACTTCATATTGTAATATATTATACAATAAATTATTATTTATTATATTATTATTATATTATATTATATTATATTATACATTATTATAAATTTATTATATTATTATTTATTATACTATAAATTATTATTTTATATATTTCTTATAATGACATTAATAGAAGTGAAATGGTGCCATAGTTCAGCACATAAGTAAATATGTAAGAAATACTAACGTAATATTATTAGCTATGTTCTTTAAATATAAAAAATAAAATATCATTTTTATAAATTAAAAATATAAAAATAATTTTGTATGCTATTAATAAATGTCTGACATAATACTGAAAAATTAGAATTTTTAATCTCACTTTAAAAACTATATAATTTACTCTATAATATATTATATTGCTTATGATGATAATGACAGAATTACAACTTAGCAATTGATTTTATATTATTTTTTAATGTAATTGATTATTGACTGCTTTCAATTTCACTATTAAGCTTTAGAACTATAATTTAGTTGTCTTTTTAAAATACGAATTTTTATAAAATTAATATTAAAATCGGCTTTTTATTTTCGACTTCCATGCAAAATTTATCTTATATTAATATTAATATATATTAATAATTAATATATAATCTTATATTATATTAATATACCATTACAGTGTAAAATATACTTTTACTAAAAAATTAATGATATAATTAATTTCGTCATATTTATTGTCAAATATCGATTCTTTGATATTTTTATTAAGCAATTAAAATTTTATTCAGTATTAATTATTATTATATAACAAATACTTTAGCAACTGCCTATGACAATTATAAAATAAATAATTTTATATTTCGGTTTAGTAATGAGGAAATAGTAAATTTTAAGAAATTAATTTTAATATCAAATTTATGGTGAATTATTATTTAAGTATTTAACATATATATAACTTTTTTACTGTTAAAAATAATATGATTATAAAAAACATAAAAAATTTAAAAATATTATTTGTTTACTGAATTAATAACATTATAATAGTTATTTAAATAATTATTTAATAATAGTAAATTTCTTGATTACAAATATTATTAAGAATTAATTAATATAATTATTAAATTATAAATTTGATATTAAAAATAACAAAACTTGATTTAAAGAATTCTCAAATAAGTTTGGTAAAAAAAATTCTAATTCTATTTTACATATTAGGATTTACATAAAAAAATTTGTATATACATTTATGATAAAAAAAGAAAGTTCTTATAATGATAATTTCACTATTCTACTAAATTAAGAAATAATACATTTATTAAAAAACTATTAAAAATAGAATAGAATAATTTTTCTATACAAATGAACAAAAATTAATATAATGATGACGTTAATGAATAATCGTTAATGAAAAGCAACAAAAATGGGCGATCCTAATAGAAAATAAAAAAAAAACATTATATGAAATCTACCTCATTTTTTTTGTACATTTTTCAATTTATATTTCTTATATTGAAATACAACAAGAATGTTTTCTATTTTTATATTTCCAACGTTTTTACGTAGCCCGATCCCAACTCCATATTGGTTGCACGCTCTTTTCGAATAATTGAAATGCTAGAAGCTTTTAAGATTTGTTCTCAGAAAAATAATTTGTTTACATTACATTTAACGAAGAAAGAAAATTTTAAATGCAAATGTAAAACAATGTTTTGATACTTTCAGATGATCTTTTTAATATGATTAATGATCCCGACATCACTTGTAGTGTTTTCGGATATTTTTAGGACTTTCGGTAGCGTTCATGGAAAATTGGTTGGAGTTTTTGAATATTCAAACGTGATAAGTAAATTTGATTCCTCTATGTAGACGTGAAAGAAATTGTGATATCCTTATATAATGAAACTATCGCAATTTGTATAGCAAATATGTATAATAACTGAACAATTACAATTAGATAAAATAAATATCTTCCATATTTGTATATACATCAAAGTAATACTAAAAAATATTTCTCTAAATTAAATTAACTAAATAATAATATTATTAAATATTTTAATAATGTTTTTATTTTTAAGAATTAAACAGATAAAATTTTAATTTGATATCATTTTTGCTATTTTAGTATGCTAACTCTACATTATAAAATTTATCTAAAAAAATTAAAATTTTTGTTGCTTTGATTTAAAATACTCACTAAATGTAAATATAAAGTATTGAGTTTAAAATTTTTTAATAATATAACTTGCTAAAAATAAATATATAGCTAATTACTTATAGGCATTATTTTTTCTTTATTCAAAAAGAGAGGAATTATGATCTTTTTATCAATAATAATTCCTGAAATATATAATAAAAAACTTTAAATTCAATAGTGACAATGAAATATACAGTATTCTTTTACTTGTTAATTTCATTTATCAGTTATTCTAGACTAGTTTGTGAGTGTATGAAAACATTTTTAAAATTGAGAGATTACTTTTCTTAATTTATTTTTACGCAAATAAATTCAATGATTAGATATCGTGATAATAAGAATTGAAGACACAATGTAACTTATTTATCTTTAATAAACTAACAATAGGTAAAATGAATATTTTGAAAAAAATGTAATAAAGAAATGCTAATATAAAATTAATTAAATAGAAAATTATAATTATAAAATTTTATTATAAAAAATAAGCTTTTCCATTATAGCTCAGATTACTACATAAATTAATAAAATACAAGTCATTTTTCTAATTTTTATTTTATTTTTTAATATATATGTAAAAAATATATTAAAAGAATATTATTTAAAATAACGATAACACGATTAAAAAGTTCAGTGTCAATAAAAGCTAAAGGTATACTGGATACAATAAAAGGAAATATAATTCTCTTGTATATGCTGGCTTCTTTGTTATTGATAAGACATCACGAGGTCAATAACAAAAATGTTCAATTTTATCCTTTGCTAATTCTTTTATTAGAGGATCATTTTATTAAATGTTAATTAATTTTGATTTTTTCTTTTTTTTTTAATCAATTTTCTTATATGGCATATGGATATCAAAATTTAATTACTTTATGATTTTGGTATATTTTCATTTTCTTTTATACACATAATTATTCAATCAATTTTTTTAAACTTAAATATGTCTTAAAATAGAAGTCTATTTAAATTTTAATTCACTATTAATATTTTATATTTTAAAAGCATTTATCTTTTAAGTCAATGTAAATTTTTATATACAAGTCTTACATTATTTTCATAAGTGATTAAATATTAAAACATTTCGGTTTTAAATGAAACGTAAATAAATTTTTAACTTTAAATTTACTTTATTTCTAAAATGAATATTTATATTTATTTTTATTTCGTCCATATTTTTTTTTTTAATGTATTTATTAGTATAATATTTTTACAATACTATATAGATTTTATATTATAATTTATGTATATTATTTATTAAATTGTTTATTCCTGCACTAAATTAAAAATGTTTATTAATTATGCATAATCATAAATGTAATTTAGTTTAAAAGAGAAAGTAATTAAGTTATTACAAATATCCATTTCCAATTATTTTTTAAGCTATCGTATAATAATTTTGTTTATAAAAATGATAAATTACACATTTAATTAAATAAAAAATAATTTATATTTATTATTTATTAAGTAATATAACATGGAAGTATTATTAATAATCTATAAATAAAAACTATAATGATCAAAAATATATAATTAAGATATATAATATATCACTTTCAATACTTCTATTTTATCGACAAATATATAGAATGTGAACAGTTTAACTTTTCAACTAAATTACAAATTATATATGACTACAAAATTATAAATGAATTGAAAATTAATGAAAATATATTTCATATTTAGTATGGAATGTATTTTATATATATTATATATTTAATACGTTTAAATAAAAACTAGTTTGAGTGACCAAATTAAAAAATTATCATTTTATATTTATTGAAATTGTAGTTACTTTTAGAATACAAGAAAAATATCCAGTATATAAGTAATGAAGAAATTACTAATGTAATTTAATTTATAATTTTTCAAACAACTGCAGTTACTTTGAATTATATTATGATGTTCAATAGTATTATTTAAAACGTACGATTTATATAAAGAATAATTTTAATAAAATTATATAAATAAGATATTTTTAAATTTAACGTTATATCAATAGAAGAAGGTAATGAAATATTAATTACTATTATAAAAATATTGTCTTTAAAAATCGCGTTTTTTAGGTAGACGTAAAAATCTAGCTTAATTGAAAATTCTAATTTATTTATGCTATTTTTTTTATTAATGTAGTAGTTATTGAAATTTAAAAAATCTAAAAAAACAACCTATTTATTAAAAGTTTATTAATAAGTAAATTTTATTGTAGTTTTACAACAACTCTATGTAAATATAATACGTGTATACGTGTAATACGTGTATATATTTACAATATCGTCATTAAAATTGTATGAATCATTAAATATCAATTTGGTCATTATTAAAATCATACCTCTTATGTTATGAACAAAAATATTTTTTTAAAAAACTAAAAACTAATAATTAACAAAAATCATATTAGTCAATAAATGAACTTTTACCAAAATATTTGATAAAATTTGTTTATTATAATTTATCATAATATTTATTACCGAAATTTTTAAAATATTTAACAACATTTAACACGAAAAATTACAATACTAAGGCATCTATTCGTTTTAAAAATTATCATAGTAAAAGTGTATAATTTGATACGAAATTCTATTATATGGACTAGAATTTTGTATTTTGAAAATAAAACCGCAACAGTGACAATTAAAAATAGTTTGTGTTGATATAACATTTCATTTTCTTTAAACTATAAATACATACAATTTTTTTGTTTTTATTTCAAATATTCAAACTCATTGTGATAAACAATTTATTTATAATATTTATTTTAAGGTAATAAAGAAAATTCACGGTATACAATTTTCAATAGTATATTATGCCAAAATACAAATTTTACTAAATTAAATTAAGTTATAAATTACTTTTATTGTTAAAATATAAGCTATAATAATGATGGTTAATTGTTTCGTTTATTATGGTAGAAAAATCATTTCATATATCTAAAACCCCTACTTTCCACCATTAACTAACAGGAATCAAATCTTTTTATGATCTGTAGTCATTTTAATTAAAAATTTTTTTTATTAAAAAAAAAATTATTTTTTTTTCACATAAATTTTAAGTAAATAAAAACTATTTACAAATCTAAAAACTACAAATGCAATCTTTGTAGAATAATTTTTGAAAGGATATTACCTTGCAAGATCATTATAATAAGAAGTATCTCTTTGAATTATCAGTGGAAAATAGTCTCTCGAAACATTATATTTATGCCCATGTGCATATGTAGAATCTATTAAATATGAAGATAAAGTAAGATCTAATATTATGTGAGAGCCATTGTGAATTATTCATAATAGTTGACTAAGTGTGGTGCATCAGTTCTGTAACACATCTAATATGTCTAGACGTGATACATACAGTCACATATATCTTACTTAAAAATCTAAGACCGTTACATTCCTCTTGCCTCGTTTCCCCCTAGCATAACGAATGACAGGTGAAGGACGATTAATGCACGAACAATACTATTAGTGGGGCCTGATGGCAAAACTGGCACTTTTTGTAGCGATGATAAAGAACAACACAATCGGCTGCACAATGGTCATAACAACCCTCACAAGCTCAGGTTCCTCGCTACCTGTGATCGTTGTCACTCCACAAGCAACTACTTCTACTCGATGAGTAGTGCCGTGATGCGAGAAGACGCAATCTTTTTCTCCTCTCAGTCACCATTATCGCAAAAGTTTATCGTGAGTAATCACAACCGCTTATCTCATCACCTTTAGCGACGTTTATTAGTTGTGCGCGAATGAGGTTAGTGATCTTTGATGAGAATGAGCTATAATTAAATAACCCGATAGGATGTGAGTTTAACATGAGATCTTTCGCCTTTTTTACCTTACATTATAAGTATGTCGTAGCTTATCTTTTCGACTTAATTTCTAATGATTACAATTTTACATGACATTAATTTTCTGAACTAGATAAAATTCATACCATCTATGAATTATTCAGAAATTTACTACGTTGTTAATATTAAATACTATTTAACGTTTATTTGACTCTTCTTTGATACATAATTTTTTTTAATTTTTTATTTTTAATTTATACTTACTCATTGTATGTGCATTTAAAAACTATAATTAAATTAATTTATAAGTATTTTAAAGAGATTTTTCATTTTATATATCATCTGGCAAATTTTAATTAAAAATCGCTTTTTAAATCTATAATTCAAACATTATTTGCGTCATAGGATTGAATCATTAATAATCAAAGTGCTAAAGCAATAGTTATAATAGATAACTATATTATAATACCTAATTAATATGCGGCTAAATAAAAGTGTTGACATTCAATGAGTTCTACAGAATTGTAGAACTAAACATACAAAATAATTATGATTAATTACTTCAGACAAAAAGTAATTTAAAAATTCTTATAGAAATGTTTCAGAGTATCGTTTCGACATTACCATAGCGTAAAATTACATCATAAAATTGAAGGGAATATTTTATAAAAACATTTTTTTATAAAAAATGAAAATTAAATATAAATTTAGTATAGAAATTAAACATAAAATATGTTATTATCTATTTATATTAGAGTAATAGAATATAGAATATTCCAATATAGAATTATATTATTCTACATTACATTTGGGCATTAAAAAGTCTACGTATATATACATAAGTATCTCATTAAAGAAATCAGTATTTTGTCTTCAATTAATGAAACTTCGATTATTGGATCGGTTTGATTGTCAATATAAGATGAAATTACACTAACAAATATGAAATTATGATTTGCGAGTAATCAAAATATCACAATAATGTTCACGGAGTAGTTTCATGAATAATTATAAACTAAACTTTAAAAGTTACCATTTATCGATTAAATTAAATTTATGTATTTAAATTTTTTAAAATACTTATTTAAAATAATGATAACATTTATAAAAATATTGTTTTCCATATAACATTTATTATTTATTTATTATTAAATTTATTAAATTATTATTTATTATTCAACGAAATTAATATTTTAATTTAGATTTTACGATCAATGCAGAATTGGAAATATGTATTTTAGTTAAAAAAATCAATATTGAAAATACAGCGGTATTAAAAATTCCAATGTAACGAAATATTTACAACTTTTATGAACTTTTCAACAACTGAACATTTTTATGTATACTGTTATATTTTCTATAAAGATAATTTTAAGCCTTTATTTGTAAAATATAAATAAAAAGAATATATCAAAAAATAACAAAGAATATAGTTATGTTTTTATAATTTATAATATAATTTATAATTTATAATATAGTTATTTAGTTATATTTTTGTTCAATGATGCATCACCGAAAGACGTTAAAAAACAAAAATTTCGTTAAAAAATCGATGTTCTTAAATATTATATACTAACTTGATTTTTAACGCCAATAATATTGAATATAATAATATTATAAATTGATTGCTTCTTTTTATAAATTTAAAATGATCTAATCTATTTCACAATCCGTATTATTGTTATGTTTGGCTTATAGAACAAAAAATATAATTAAGTTTTACATAATAAAATAAAAAATAATTATATTTTTCAATTGATGAGCAAACACCAAAATTACTGAATCAAACAGCATTATTAAAAGGATGATGATAAGTAATGAACAAAGTACAATAAACTTACAATTCATTTAATATTTTACATTAAATAAGAAGTACAATTAATTATCATAATTGTTTTCTATTTAATTTACTGGAATAAATTAATTTTATTATTAGTTCAAGAAGTAATATCTCTTGCCTCGTACAACATACTTTATATCTATAGCATGATCATATTAATAATTTTTAGTAATAACAATTCTTTTTAACATCTAAAAATAAATAAAAATAAATTAAATACACTACGAAATCAATTAAGAAACCAAATTAAGAGAAATAGATTTATGGCACAATCATAACGTTTAGTGCTTTCGAATGATTAACATATCAATCCAAAACAGAAAAAAATAAAAAATAATATTTTAAAACTAAATGGTGTGTACTAAAATATTGAACATGAAAATATTAAAATACATGCTACATTTAAGAAAATTGTAAAGCAGAAGTTTAATAAAAGTTTAAAAATTTATTGATACAAAAGTACGTTGAGATAAAATTAAAGAAATAGAGATTTGTTATTTATAACTAAACAAGTAATTTGTTAACGAATCTTATTATTTTATGAAGTTATTAAAGTAGAGTTTTTTCATTCTTACTGATCGTAACTTTATACTTTATAGTAACACATTTTTAAAATAGAAACTCGATTTCACTTAATTTCTAATTAGAATCTATTTAAAGAATTACTGTTATTCGTTCAAAAAAAATTTTGGACCATATTTTTCAGAAATTAAATGTATACTCTCCTTTCAAAGTTTGAGAACAATAAATAATCAAGTAGTTCTCTATATTTAATACAATATGAATACGAATTATTATCATGGTTTTATGTAATAAAAAGTATTGGATGGATTTTATCAGAAAAAAGATACGAATTTTATTATCTGCCTACTCACAAAATTTAATTTAAATAAAAAAATATATCGCATGACGTAAAAACTGATTACATATTCAATTTTTTAGCAAATGACTTATGAAACGGTTTTAATTGATTAGAAATTTTAGATAATTTTTTTATAAACAGAAAATTTCTTTACACATAATGTTTATCTAAATAAAATTATAAGATTTGCAAAAACTAACAAAATGAAACGAACTAAGCATATCTTCCGTGATCTTCTATTAAATATTTGTGTTCGGGAACGAACCGAATATGTTAACTCTCGCAAGCTGTAGAGTAGGAGAGACAGATAGTGAAAGGGAAGGGTTAGCATGGATAATTAAAACAGTGCTGTTATTAATGAAATATAATAAGAAAGTGCTTTTATTTGTTAATAAATCCGAATTTCCGAATCTGCTACACAAATAACTTGTGACAGTTTATTCTTATTTTGTATCAATTGTTAGTTAAAATAATTTAATTCTAGTATTTTATGAGAAGTATAAAGCTCAGAATATCAGCTGACAATGTTCTTTTTAAGTAAACATAAATTTTTCACTTCCGGTATATCAATAAAATTAAATGTTAGTAAAAAATAATGAAAAAATATTACAATTTATAATAAGAAAAATAGTTTTATTGTATATAAAAAATGCATAAAATTAAAGTAATCTTAATATTTTTTTATTAAATAAGTATAAACAATGTTTATTACATATACATCTATTTAAATCTAAAAGAAATTATTTTCATTCTTAATTATTAATAAATTATTTTTTAATTTCTTATTTATTCAATTTATTATTTAATTATTTTATTTAATTGAACAATTATTCAATACCGTGACAAAAAATCTTAAATAAATATAAATAATACTCGAATCTGAGCTGCCTGTGTGCAAGTGGAACTTATTAAAATTTTCTCAGAATACAAATAAAATATAATGGCAACACTTGATTTCCAACAGTTGAACTATACCAGGGTTCAATTACCAAGAATATACACGCTAAAGAAAAATTAAGACCAGTCCTATAGATAGCCTACTTTACTGTTCAACCTAAATATAAAACTTACATAAAAAAGGATATAACTAGTAGCATTAGGGGCTTTAAATGGGCTTTAAATCTTTTTCATGTGTAAGGGATGAAGAAATTCTACATTTGGTTTTACCTTTCACACATTAATTTAATTTGTAATGCTACTATAAACAAATATTTAGACATTATTTGCATATATATATATATATATATTTATATATATATTATAGAAATTATTTTTGAGCAAATACTATCTATTTACTTTTTTGTGCTTATTGTTAAATGGATACAGATGTAATGTTATATAATAATAATATAATAATAATAATACGTTTACTCTCTCTATTATTGTTTTTATTAACTCAAAAAATCCCAAATATGATTTTGGTTTTTCAATATGAACATATATATATATATATAAATTTATTGTTCACTCTTATTTAATCAAAATATAATTGTTTATTTAGTCTAATTGCCATAGATGATTTAAAAAATTTGAAATATTTTTTTAATAAAAAATATTTTTAGATATTAAAAACTTATTTTAAAAAATTACATTATAAATTAATACATATATATTCAAAGATTACTAATATTTTATATTAATCAATAATCATTGTCATTAATTTTTTATTCAGTTTGCTATGTATTAAAATTTACAGTCTAGGTTTTACTTTAAATAAAATGTTAAATATTCCAATAAATATGAAATATTTTCATATGAATATTGTAATCCACGCATTATTTTATAATTGAAAATTTTGTGTAATTTTGTGTAATTAATTTATTCTAAAGCATCAAGATTGAATTGTGGACTACACATTTATTTAATTTTCATAAAAATTTGTTCTAGATTTAATATACAATTAATCTATCTAATTAATCTATCTATATAATTATCTATCTTAATAGTAATTCAACTTATATAATATTAGCATTGTGATTATTTTTTACACCTATGTAAAAATATACACTGAATTAATAATTCATAAAATTGATTAGTTTCTCGTCATCGAAAATCATAGTTTAAATTTGTTATTATCACTGCTTTTCTAGTAATAATTCGAAAAATAAGCGAATAAAAAACAAGTGTTTAAAAATAAATGTAAAACGGATGATAAAGTAAAAACTAACTTTAATTTCAAGAAAGTCTTTTGCTTATTTTAAATAAACATTAAATGGTTCACGTAAAAATGCTTTTTAGTCAAAGAAACGCAACATCTTTTAAATAATACCAAATAAATAATAGTGAAAATACGTACTATAACTATAATAAATAAACTATAATTAATTTAAAATTCATGTTACTTTTTGTGCAAAATTTATAAATAAACAGATTTCTTATTAACAGGGTATAATACAAATGGCTCGCTTTCTTTCGATCATTTTGATGCCGGGGATAAGTGAGCGATGAACGTTGGATTTGATACATTATCTTTTTCTTATTTGTTAAATAAGTTGTTTTATTTGTTAACCTTTCATCTTCATCTATCTATGAGTATGCATCATTACTTGATGCATAATAAAATTATTTATATAAAATTATCTTGAAATTATTGCAAATATATAAAACAAATGCTAATAAAAGTTAATTTCCTCGACCAAAAAATCCGTAACTATTAAATATTAAAACTTTTATTAAAACTAATATTAAAACTTTGTATTTTATTTATTATTTAATTTATTGTATCTGTATTTTTTATTCAACAGCATGTAATTAAAGCAATTTTAACTATATTTACTAATTGCAATTCCTAGGCTAGGTAACTAAAACAATTGAAAAATATGAATTTGTTAACTCGTTAACTAAATTAAATATTCATAATTATTTTCGAAACTGGGCATTACAAGAGAATTAATATATTTTTGAAACGCAAAATAGTCTGAAAATGTAAAGAAAGTTAAAATAATGTTCGAAAAGAGCAACAATCTATCATTGCCGTCAAAAACGCGTATATGACAAGCCTGATAAAATATTTCTATGTAAAAGTATATAATGTATTATTATAATTTGTCCATGCAGTACTTGGTCTATTGTGTTTGGAGAAAGGATATTGCTGTTTTAATCGTTTGACGTTGCTGGTGTTGTTTGGATGGCTTTTCATCTGTCATTCGCTTAAGAAGTCGAGAGCTGGAAGTAATCACGCACACACGAATTTTCTGCGTCCAGAGCAATGCATCCTCTACAGGTAATTGGCTGTCTGTTTTTATATGCTTTCTTTATGCTCATATCATTACTAATATATTGTATGTATTTCAGTATGGATAATCTATATCTCCACGTCACGAATCATTAGAAATACAATTAGTATAACATGTAAACAAAAATAAATTATATATAAATAAAAACGTCAGAGTGGTGGGATAAGGAAAGACAGAAGAGTTGAAAAAATAAAAAAGAGCATTGATAAATAAATCAAAGAGAAACAAAAAGGATCGAAATGAACCTTCTCTTGCTCGGATAGTGTGACCGCAGATATAAATGGTCGATAAGAAAAACGTATAATTAACTATAGTTGCGTACATTTGATTGTCTGTATCGCTAGAGTGAAATAGTAGAAATCTAATGTGAAGGTATATATATTCTGTACTAAACCGTATGATCCTTAAAGTATGATCTTTAAAACTAATTTCATTAATTTATGTAGTCTAATTTATTTATATAATTAATCACTAGTTTATTAGTTATGTAAATTATGTAATCGACAAGCAGATTCAGTCTAAAAATAAAGCAAGAAACGCGCACACTCGACCTTCGAAGTCTAGGGAGAGGTTTTTGATAATAAGCAAGTACCAGAAGATTGAACACATATTTCTTTTCTTATCAAGCTCTTTCTTCTTTGAACACTTATAAAATACATTTAGAAAAATCTTACATTTAAAATTTTTTAAAATACTGTTCATAAAAACTTGCATCAAAAATTAATTTTTGTTTGCAAAAACTAAATATACCTTGATTAAAGTAACCAATAAAAAGGATAATGTGTGTACGTTATTTAACCTTAAATATATAATGTTTCGTAATTACCTTTCATTAATAACATTAAACTTACTTTTAACTTAATTACCATCTTAATAAGATATCTTGCACAATTCTGAACATATTAACGAATTAAAAGTGAATATTGACTAATCGTCAATGGTTACTATAATATTTTATAATACTATTAGAGTTCTTAATTTTTTATTTTAATTACAAGGATTACTGTTTTTTATTTGTAATAAAAAATATTCAAGTAGATTACTGTGAACAGAGATTTTCTCAATATTACCTTATTATAAATAAAGATTGATTAAAATTTTACTAAAAACAGAATGTTATATAATAGATTATCTAATAGGGTATATTCCTTTAATTTATATAATTTTGAAAACTTTTACTAATATAATTTTATTACACAATTGAAAGTAATTATATTCGTTTAATCAACTTGCGATGCTTAATTTAACTCAAAATAACTTATTAATAAAAATGATAGTGTTTGTAAATGAACTTATTTTCATTTCTTAAGTATCTTACATATCTTTATTTGTATAGCATAAATCAATACGTAAAAAATTATGTTTGAACTCTGATAAAGGGATGAAAAGCAGTGTCAAAAGTAAGAAAAGTAGAAAGTGTGAACAACATTCTTCGAAACTAGAAGAAAAATAATAAATATTCTTTGATTCTTAAGGAAGTTATTAACATACTCAAGGAAAATGAACAATGAAAAAAAAAAACAAATTTTCAATCAAATCTTAATAATAAATTATTAATTGCTTGTTACAGATATTTTAAAATTGAATGTGTATATAAATAATTTATATATTACAAAAAACAAATCCTGTATTTAATATTCAAATAAATATTAATTTAACCAACTAATAATTTAATACTATAATTTATTTAATACATATTTAATACTGATAATTCAAGTAATTGTATTATTACAATATGTTTATTAAATAATGTATCAAAATGAATATTAAATACTTTGTAAAGGCAATAATTCCGTTTTAATTTAATATTTATAATTATACTATAATATTTATGAAAAGGCTTTTCCAGATTCATAAAATTTTGATAACACTGTAATTTATGTATTATGATAAACGAAATTTTTTATAATTTAATATTTCTCTTCAATTATATTTTATACGTTTATATTAAAAATTTTATCAAATAAGTAAATGAAATAAATAATACTCCAATATTTATTTAAACTATCAATTTAAGAGAATAGTAATAATATAGTTAATAATTTTAATTATAAGGATTGTATTTAACTCATTTAAATTTACTTTATAATGTCAACTATTAAATAAAACCGAAAATCAATTCATTTTAATATTGTTCAAATTCCGTATTTCCGGTACTCTTCATTTTAAAAAGCGTAATACGTAAAAATGTACATAAATTAATAAGCCTTGTATTGTATAAAATGAGAATCAAGCAGTGTACAGCGAAAATGTGGAAAAACAAAGCATAAATATAACGTATATTAGGTTTACGAATATTTACGTCGTCCAGAAGGTCATTGTACAAAGGAAAGTAAAAAATGGTAGCATACTAAAAAAAGATGGAGAGGGGTTGAGTGCTAAAAGCGTATTACAAGGAGGTATTAATTAGCGTACGGCAAAAATCATTATTATTATTATTATTGTTGTTGTTGTTGTTGTTTTTGTTGTTGTTGTTATTATTATTATCATAACAACTATATATTTACCCATAACGGGTAAATATACTGTAATAGGCTGATATAAAATAGGTTGTAGTATAAAATACGATATAAATATAATCAATTATAATTTTTTAAATTAACAACGCATTACACTGTTCTTTGAGTAATTCTAATATCAGACAGCAATATCCTAAATAAAACAGCTTATGTAAATAATAATTAACAATACATATATATAAAATAAGAAATAGCTTATTCTTAAAGTTTTTTTTATATTTTTTCATAATCTCTTATTGAATACAATAGATAATTAGGACTATATTTAATAATTTGCTAAACTTTGAATAATACAAATTTATTTACTTATTTACTTACTTATTTATTTACTCAATAAAATTGTACAAAATTTGAAAACTGTGTAATCTATATATATAAATCACGTCAAGAAATACTGTCTCCGAAATTGAATTTTTCGTGTAATATAATTAATGTCTATATGACTTGTAAATATTATTATAATGACAACAATTATAATAATACTAATAATATAATAGTATTTTAGTTTAAGAAATTTGTTTAAATTATAAAACATTGATTTAAATTTAAAAAGTGATTCCATTGGTGCTACTATTTATGGTATCAATTGTTTTTAAATGTTTATTATTTACATTAATAATATAACATATAGGTATAAAAATGCATAATATTTGGTTATGCAATTAGTTTGTTATGTTAATCATTTCAAGTTTATTAAGTAACAAAATTACTTATAAAAACAACGTTTGAAAAATATGGAAGAAGTTTAAATATTTCAAAATTAATCTGAACGATATTTTATAATATAGTAAAATTTATATTTAAACATTAAATTATATTATTTAATAAGACACCATAGATCTGTATAATTATTAATAAAATATAATTATAAAAAAATGTTTATATAAAGTTATATATGAATAAAATTGATTAATTATATTTAATTAAATAACAATTTTTTTAGTATATATTTAATCAGAACATAAAAAATTGAAAGTAATTGATTGTAAATTACAATCTTTTTTTATAAAATAATTAATATATTAATAATGTATGTAGCTATCTATATAAATATATATTTTTGAAAAACGTTATTCTCTTAGATAGAAACCAATATATATATATATATATATATTTAACAACTGAAAGTATTTTGTTTAAAGGACTAAATTTACTAGACAATTAAACTAAAAAGTTTAATATTTATATATATGATTAAATTATACATTTGTATTTATAATAAATAAATATATACATACAGTTTTTTAAAAGGTATGAACATTAAAAATATTAAATTTTTAGTATTAATTGGAAATTGTTTGAATAAAGCTATATATATATATATAAGAAATCAATAATAACATCAAATATCTAATGTTTTGTGAAAAAGTTTTGTAGTATTCTTACTCAATCTCAAAAGTAAAAATAAAAGTGCTTGTTAAATGATAAAGTACATAAAAATTCAAATAAAATCAATTGCATAAACGTAAAGTTTGCAGCATCTGTAATTCCAATATCGACAGGGTGTTGTTACTTCGATGAATTGGCCTCGGATTAGCCGAAGAAAGTAGCACAATTGGCGTATGCAGCATAGGTTGGCCCAACCGGTGCGATTCTCCCCCTCGACTTTCTAGGTTAAAGCAGGGCTGCCTCGGGAGCTCTTATTGAGCGGCGCCTGCGTACTCCCCGCTCCCTCGACATCCTCACCAACCTCTGACTAATCATTCTACTGCATATACATGCATTAACATCGCAAGCACACTCCCGCGATCTGGCCTCAGTTATCATAGGAATTTAATCCAATCCGTGCCTCTACTACAAAAATATTGGGTACCTCGTGCCTGTTCCTCTACTGCTACATCAGCACCTAATGATACAAGCATCCTGGATTTACAGCTGACAGCTATCGACTACGATTGGTAAGTTACATTTTACTTTACTTTTTATTAAATTAACGACCATTCTACGATATCTTTGATCGCAGTTGTGTATTGCGGAGTACCGATAATGGCTTATTGTATTGACGATCGGCGATCTTTAAACGGCACTAGGGAGTAAGGGAATTTATAATTTGATGAGAAATTGTAATTTTCATTAATCAGATAATACGGTAACGGATTGGAGTTGTATTACGAACTCTTTTGTTGATTACGATGATAAGAAATAAATAAGTATTCACTTATAATGGTTGATTTTAACTGTGATACCATGATTTTATGTAATTTTTATATTACCACATCATTATTTATTTTCAATAAATATAATAACACAATAAATAAAATATTTGCAATAAATACAATTTAAATATTATTAAACATATGCATATAACAAACATATACATATGGTCAGATAAAACATGTACCATCTATACCTTATAAGTCTTAGAAAAATTGTATGAGACTATTTTTAATTTTATATATAAATAAAATATATATTTAAAAATATATTTAAAATTAAAAAAGTGTGTTCAGTCACTTACTTTTATATAATTTAAAACATTTTTTGATTATATCGATAATTATCTTATAAATTTATAAAACTTATGAAAGGTATTTTTAAATAACATCTTTTATACAATATCGTAAGAGTAATTATATAAAATATAAAAAAATTATTATTTCTCACATTGAAAAAATAATTAAATGTTTATTATACATAATAAAATAAGAACCAATCTTAAATTTCAAAAGAAATAAAATTAAGCTTCTTAAAAATTAGCAATGCTTGTGATTATATTAATTCCTATAATAGACATCTCCATTGAAAGTTTGTTTTATGATTGTATAAAGAAAAAAGCCATAATGTATAATGCAGTAACGAAGGTTTTATCTGCATGATTGATGTATCTCGTTCGTTGTAATACTTTTCTTCATTCAAAGTAATAGATGTCCTAGTAATCGTTTTAATAGCATATAGCTCACAAGTAATTTATGAGACAACTTTGGTTGATGAATTTTCTTAATTACAATATCAATCTCATTTTATGATATTATGCATCTAATGTCTTACACTAAATTGCGTCCAATCCAAAAATTCAACGAGTTATAATATAAAGTAATTAGTTTATCTTTCTTGCATAAGTATTGCATTAATAAATATGTAACAACACATAATTTATTTATTTTAAGAAAATCGAATAAAAATTAAAAATTTGTTTAAATTTAAATTGAATCAACTTATATTAATTGAATATTAAATATTGAATTTTTATTATTGAAGACTAATTAAAGAATTCGGTATATATTGTTTAAAAAAATTTACATTCATTAACGATATAATATAATTCATTAATTTTATATTTGTAAATATATATGTTTTACATATACATTACACACGTACATATGTACACTTTTTTTTTAATTGGCACAGTTTGAATATTAAATTTAATTTTTCTAAATTAACAATTGTTTTCTATATATATTCGAGATTCAGTATGATCTACGAACCTCTCGCAATAATACTTTATTGTTTGGAAATTACATAGAAATTTTAACATGTAATAATATATTTGTTATGTATATATAATTTTTTAGACGAAAGAAATTATTGTTAATTGATAAAATTTATCTAAAAAAAACTTTTTAAGAAATTAATATGTACAAAATAATAATTATATTTTTAAAATTAGTAAAAATTATAAAATATTTGCTCATTAACATAAAGATTAAATTTTATTATAAATTTTCTTTATTTATAACTATAATACATGATATTCTAATCTAATCTCTAAATCATAATATATTTATGTTATATTGATTTTATTAATGTTTTTTTTATATTTTTTGAGCATTGAGCATATGCAAATAAAAATCATATATTTTTTTTCATTCTTTCTTTAATTTTAAATGTACATATATTATTATCTCCCTATCTTAATAATTTTTTTTTTAATTAATAATTTCTTAATTAATGTCCTGTGTACCTTCATTAATACTAAAGAAAACAGTAATTACGTCTGGGAAGATAAATTCTCTATTATTTTTTCTAAAAACACATTAATAGCATATCAAATTCATTAATGTTAATCGAAAAAATAAAAAAAGAGAAATAGAAGAGAAATCAGATAGAAAAATATAAGTAAATATAAATAGCTAATGTAAAAAAATGATAAGCTGATTGATGTCTTCCAATGATGGTGTGGATCAAAATGTATACACGACTCTTCCGATATTAATAAATCGAGTATTTGAAATATATATTCGTAAGTTCTTTATTTGATTTAGCTTCGTCTGAGTATTACTGTGACTTTATGAACATATATATATATAAATCTCCGCCCTATAGCAATCTTACTTTTTTTTCTCCTTTAAATCATCTTTGATTTTTGTTCAATTTTGCTCGATTGATAATGAATAGTGTATTTATATAAAAATTAAACTAAACGCATACTTGATTAATATTAGTATTAAATGAATTTATTATTCTTTCCATGAATTTGCATTTGACACAAACATTTTATTACCTTATTTTATCAAAAGACAACAAAAAAAATTAAATATAATAAAACTACGTCATCATGAATTAATTTTTATTACTTAGTAATTAATTAAATATTAAAAGCTTCATGAAATAATAAGTATTGTAATATATTTTTTTTAACTTATATACTTATTAACTATATTTTTTATAATTTATATTTTAACTATAAAAATATGTATATTTTTTCTTTATTAGTAAAAATAAAATTAGTATTCTTATAATAACAACATTAAAAATACTATTAAGGAGAATTTATCCATAGTGTTTGGTAACTGCGAATGAATATTAATGTAAAATTACATTAAACTGAAATTATTTTAAGACAAAATTCATTTTTTAAGTACAATACAATTTCAACTAACTTTGACAATCATATTATTCTTAAAACCACAAATATAAAAATTATACATTCAAATAGTTAAATATGAAAAACTAAAAGGCTCAAATATTCAAAAGAAGAGTAGAAATAATCTTATTTAAAACTCACTGCAACTATAAGAAAAATAATTCTTACCAATGAAAAAGTAAGAAACCAAATTAAATATAAAAAATTTACAATATCTTTCAAATTCAATAAGAGACAAGAAATGAAGTCCCATAAAGACCAATAAGGAAAAATCAAAGACAAAGAATCTCTTCACTTTTATAAAGAAAATAATTTAGTTTTATCATAGAATTCGGTATCGCGATAATCTCATATGAGCTTTCAATCAACGATCAATTAGCTTTATTTTTTTAATTCCATTTTTTTTTCGTGTGTGTAGGTATCGAAACTCATTTAACTTATGTATATTTTAGAATTTTTTATCAAATTTCGAATCTCTTTTAAAAATATAAAATAAAACTAATTACAGGTGTAATAATTACTTTGCTTTTATATTAGTTGTATTTCTGATGTGTTGTACAAAGTTGAGTAATTGTAATATCTATTGATAAATGTATTATTTAATCAATTTGGTCAAGATATTAAGTCCTTACATTTAATTGTATCGAGTAGAAAAGGAAAGTATAAGTATACGCCATTGAGCATTATTAAATTATATAAAGCAGTTAAATAATAAAACTATAAAATAATGTATGAAATATAAGAAAAATATTTATAATTACAGAATGATTCTGAAAGCAAAGTTTTGAAACAATTATGATCTTGAATGATGGCAATAAAAGCTTGTACAATTGTTGAAGACTACTGACAATAAATAAATAGCACACATACACACATACGTACATTCATTTATTTATTTCTTTTTTGGATAGTTTACCAATAAATTTTCAATAAAGTACCAACTTGTCAATTGCATAATTGCATTGAGTGAAAAAGTTGCATAATAATGTGTTTAGTGAGAGGTAAAATGAGAACAACCAGCTTTTGACAACCGTTTAAACCAAAAACACGTACAAATAAATGTGGTAAACAAATGGAGCATATAATATACGACTGATATATATATGCAAAATTCTGTAACTATTTTAATATGAAAAAGAGATCTGGAACTTATTTGATAAAAGGATCTTGAAAGATGGCTCAATTGATAAAATAAAATTCGATAGTGGTAAGCTAATGACAGTTTGTTAATCCATGTTTCCAGTTTTTTTTTTTCATCAAGACATTTAGTATCTATCGTATATCGTAATTCTTTTAATCATAATTTATTGTTTTGATCTCGTAAATTAATTATTACGTCTTAGACGTCGGAAGAAGCATAATGTGATGGATTTAATGAACTCGGCTCAAACATATTAATGAAGCACAACACATGAGTGTTTAGAAAATAGAAATAATATTGCATAATTAATACTATACATGGTTTGGATATCTTTCAAAGAAACTTGGAGAATATTGGAATAATAAAATTAGATTAAGCAAACAATAAACCGGAATAAATTAAAAAATATATTTTTTTAATCTACATTATTTCAATTTTTATACAAAAGTGAATCCTTATCAAAAGTTAAAGCAAACAAATTGACGAATGAATGCCATTTAAAAAAAATTAAAAAATTTTAAAAAAATCTCGGCTGTATAACAAAATTGATTATGAAAATAAAGTGCGTCGACGTGAATAGTAAATAAAGGAAGAATTAATTTATACGCATATTTACTATTTTTTTTTTCAAAGTTAAATATTGTGAACAATCTTAATCTGTGAAATGTTATTTTTCTATTTGTGTTCAGACCATTCTTACTGAAGATCTAGTATTTCGTTAAATCGTAAATTTTTATAATAATTTTAAAAAGTAATTTATTGATATTATAATATTTAAAAAAATCATTTTATATCATTACATAAATACGTACATAAATACATATTTTAAATATAAATTATTCTTAATCTTTACATTCAATTTTTAACGTACTATCATTCTCAATATTTCAAATTGAAATTTATTCAGTATTTTAATTGCTAAGATATAAAAAAATCTTTATTCTTAAATTTATATAATTAAATTTCTATATGCGTTTTTAAAAACTAAAATATATTTACAAATAATTTTATTTATATACAATAAATTTTATTGTCTTCTTATTATACAAAATTCTTTATTTCATTTATTTTATAATTTATAAATAAAAATATTTTACGTTTCTTTTATTATTTTTCATATTGTTTATATATACAAGTTATATACATGATATATAAAATGTAGGAACTATATTTTTTATTTAGTATAAAAATTTAGAAGTAATTTCAACACGTCAAAATGAATAAATCAATTAAGAAACCTATAGCATAGCGTATATAATTTTCTTTTTAATTTAACAGGTTTGAAAATTATTAAATTATTCTAAAATGAAAATTTGATTACAGCAATAATATAATTTTAGTCAATAATTTTTTAATTGTATCAAAAAGTGGAAAAGGCCAATATTTTATAGAATTTATGGGTTTTAATTAAAATTGGTTTTAATTAAAATTTGTATAATATATTAATTGCGTTAATCACCATGTTCAATCTTTTTTACTGCAATTTAATATCTTTAGCAGATTTCACAGATTATCATACACTTACCATATTGATAAACTGAAAATTAATTCTTTTAATGTTATAAATGAAAAATTAATTTTATATTACTAAAATCTTAGTTAAAGTTATTAATTTATGGATGATCCATAATTTCTGAATATTTCAATTATTATATTTGTTGCATATAAATAACGAATCTCTAGAAACAACATGCAAAAAATTTAAATATCTATTATAATAAATTTCTATATTCTTCATTTTATAATATAGTGAAATTTAAATTTATTAAATAATTTTCGTAATTCAGTAAGTAATATAATGTTATCGAAAATTCAAAAAGAGAGTTTTTCCTTGCAGAAGTTGTAGTAGTATTGAATATGCTAATGATATTATATATACATATCCATATATTATACATATCTTATATATCTCTATTCGCAATAAAATTTTCTTTAATTTTTATAACATAGTTGTTTATATATGTTTATATATGTTTATAATTTATATATGTTATTATCATCTTACATCTATTGAAAAAGTGCTAATAAATAATATAGTTAAAAAAAAAGAAATTAACAAATAATATTATAATCATCTACAGACTTTTTGCTTTATAATTTCTAGAATAATTTTAGTATATAAATAAATAAATACAACAAATATAAAATAAATATAAACCAAGATAAATAGAATTGTTATAATTATTGAAATATCAATATATAATTATGAAAAACTGATAAGACCAAATACTAAATTTATCCTAACTAATTATAAACTACAAAGGCTTTAGACGATTATAATATTATTTATTGATTTCTTATTTTTTAATTATATTATTTATTGGCACTTTAGTGATGGATATAATAAATTAATAAAATGTATTAAAAACAACATATTAAACAACTTAATCTAAATTTTATTATGGAATGCATATTTTAAGACTGTGTAAAATACAACGTAAAAAATGTCTGGAAGGAATAAAACAGAAATTATATGTTCGGTTGGTAAAAGAAAAAGGTAAATACTATATTTCAATTCATGCTACCATCGATGCAAATTTTTTTATTTTTGATCCCAATAAGATTTTTTTATTTACTGCATATTTACTGCAATATGTTTTAATTGCAGATATGACCCTTACATGCTTATTGTTAAAGCCTGTAACAAATTGTATCAGTATATGCGTTAAATCAACATGTGGATAGCTCAATTATGGTTTTTATTTTAGTATTTCGTTAGTTTTGCTTTAAATGGTGTTTATAATCTTTTCACGAAAACAAAAAATAGAAGACTAAATTATCTTTTTTAAATTTTTAGTTATATTTCAAAAGATAAAGGTATATATTTAAACTATTATTTATTTACTAATAATATTGCATGTGTATAACGAGTTTAATTTTATATAATTGGTTTAATAAGTTTATTTTATATTATTAAAAAATTAATATTATTGTTTTCTATTATTAATTCCACACCTAATTATTGTTATTTAATAACTCATTTAAAACAATGTTAAATAGTTACATGTTCTTATTCAGGTGTATATTAATAATTTGTTTAGTCGATAGACGAAAAGAAAATCTATATTCAAAAAAATAGAATAATATTTAATTGTTATTAATAAGTTATAACTCAAAAGCTGAAACATTTGATTACTCTTAGAAACAAAAATTCGATTGCGTTAAGCCTTGCTCACAAATTAAAATGATTCTACTAGAAAATAATGTTATAGTGGAATGTATATAAAATAATCTATATTTATTGTTTCTCCTATAAACAAAAAATATAAACATGACTTGAAGTAGAAATTTATCAAATTTATCAAAATTGCAATCTGTATTCTTAAATAGAAAACAATTAATTAATTAAATGCCAATAAAAATTAAAAAATCCAACACATTAGATCTTAACCATTTATGTAATAACCACCACCGTCGCAATGTGATTTTTGCCAACAATATCTCCAGATCTGCAATTTCTTATATGCCTCGATTTCCATGCTCTGGCAGTTTATAGCAAACTGACCGATTTTCGACAAAGCGGAAGGGTATTTGGACTTCCCTCGATTATCATCATGCAATGGCATCCGATTGGACAATTCACTGTCTGTTTTAAAAGCGACATCAAATGACGTCACACACAATTTTATTTGTTAGGAAAGTTGCATCCAGTAAAAAATCATCTACTCACGTTTTGACACGTCAACTACATCCGTTCATTTTATTGATTAATTTGCTTTAAGCCTCACCATTGATTAAATTAAATTTAAAAAATGTATAGAGTCAGTTTTAAAGTATTATATGGTTATATGCTATCCCAATGTTCAAATTTTGTTAAATACTCGAATCCAATTATTTATCATAAAATTTAGAAATAATTTATAATTCTACAATTTTATGGACTATTTATATTAAAAAAATTACATGAACTAAAGCTTTTCAATAAAGATTTTGACAATTCATAAGTATAGTATGATTAAAAATTATCCCTGACTTACTTTTAATACTTTAAACATATAGATACTGAGTAAAATCAATACTACTTTTTAAATTAAATATCATGTGATGTATTTTCCACAGCAAAAATTTCATTTATTTAATTAATCAATACTTCATTTACCAATCAGAAAGTTATGTATTATTGAACATTCCTTAGACTGATTAAAATTTACTATAAATATTATTTGAATTGCGTGAAACGTGTCTTGGTTTTATACATTGTTGCATGAAATTATATTGGTTTACATTTTTTACGTCATATTAATAGTATTAATAGTAATATTTATGTATACTTTTATCAAATCAACATTTGATTATTTAAAAGAGTATCTATCTATAAAATAATATATGCGCATGTCTTCAAATGTTGCATTATTTCACTTGACTATGACTTGCCTATAATTTAAGATATATAAATTTGACTAATATGTACTTAAGTCTTGGAAGTAAATCATTAACTTTTTATATCATCTTTATAGCTCTATATCTCTATCTACCACTTCTACTATTTATATTTTATACTGTTTATTTCTACAGTTTATATTTAATATAAACTAACAGTTTCACAAATGCATAATGGGTTGAAAATCAAATGTTCAATACGGTAACGATTATACAAGACGTTTTAACAATTTCACATAATGATACTAAACATAGCCTGTTAAAAATTTTATTTAAGTTAATGATTTTTTTCTTATCCAATATTCTAATTTATTCAACTATGCTCGATATTCTTATTCTGTGCAAAAATCAAATGTTAGTAAAAAACTGAAATATTTATTCCTAAATACAATGATCTCATTATCTATTAGAAAGAATTACCAGTTTATATCGTTATTGTTCTCTATTTGATAAATTTAGATTTGATAAATTTATTATTATACATTTATAATTCTGAAATTATATCTGATTATCTAATCGTAGTATTTATATAAAGCTTAAGTAACTTTTAGTATAGTACCATATCAAATGAAGCTCGATTAATGCTTTCCTACATGATATCTTATAATGACCTTATAATTTTTGTAATACTGTAGGTATAACATAAAAATTATTTTAATACAAGTACTATCAATTAAGTGCATAAAGTTAAAGTATTTCATATATTTTTATTGCGTTTTATGAAATTATATTATGGTTTTTTAAATAAATAGATATTTTTAATATTTAAAAAAATTTGATTTTTAATAAAAATTATAAATAAAATCTTTAACTTATAGTATCATGTATATAATATTATTTATACAAATCGTTTATATTATTTATAACAAATTCCAATTATACATTAACAAATTATGATTATACGACACACGTTAAGAATAAGTATATTAAATAATAATATGTTATATTATATATTATATTATATATTATATTATATAATTATTAATTGTATTATTCACTCAAAATGTATACAATATCATATTTAAATTTTTTCAATTTATACATGGTCTTTAAACCATTAATTTTTAGAAAAAAAACTTTATAGAGATTTTTTTAATGGAAGTCTTCGCAAAAATTAATTTCTAAAAAGTAAAAATGAAAGGAAAATATACAATGAGTTTTCGAAAGTTTATTTCAAAATATTCAATCATCCCATAAAGATCGCTTGTGTATCATTTATTTTCTCGGTACATTTATTAATAATTTTGTGATCATCTTCGTCTACGTCACAAAATCTCTTTTAATTCCATAAGAGGAAAGACTTTACTGGTATTGCAAGCTCAATGCAATACGAGTATATCATATATAAATATCTTCCTTCATTAAAAATATCTTACGATAATTGACATGTAATATAAAAACTAAGCTTCAATATTGTACGATTTTCACTGTCGATATCGTACAATGCCAATGGTGCATAAGAAAACCGAAACACGATTATTGCGTGGATAACATGACTAACAAAGTAACTTGCTTGAATTTGTTGATGCAGCTTAATGGAGGTTCCAATTAATTTGCTTACGGAACTTTTAAAGAATTAATAGAAAAGCGGATCTATGATATGATATAAATTGACTTGAATTTGAATTTGAATATAAATTGAATGATTATGATACAAATTGATATAAAGACCTTTTTTATTTTCAAAATTAATTTATTCTTTTCTTATATTTTGAACCACATGAAATTTTCTGTAGTAACAGCGATTAATATAATACAATATTATAAAAAAACGTTATAAATATAGAAATTTATGAATGAATTTTTAGAGAAGATTTTAAATAATTTGAACAGGAAACACCAAAAACAGTAATATATTTTTTAATTGGTTTGGAATATATTAATTCATAAATAATTATAGTTATGTACTTTCAGTGAACTTTCGTGTCGTTTTAAAGTGTACATACGCGGCTACATACTGCAAAATTAAAAAGTTCACACAAGGTTCATTGATAACAAGTCAGAAAAGTTTTTTGAACTATAGATTATAACAAAACGTGAATGTAGTAAGAAACGAAATATGTCTAAAATATATACAGTGCAATGGAACGAACTGGGATTTCATCTCTAAGTCAGAAGTTGCAAATGAAAAATTACATGTTTAATTAATTCGTTAAATATGCCAATGAAGTGACCGACCAATAAAAAATCTGTATAGTTAATTTCAAAGGTAAGTCATTTATGGCAGTCGTATTTGTCAGTAGAGAATTTCAACTAAACTTTCGAACGCTTTGTTTTCTTTACAACTCAATCGGCACTACTAAGCTCTCGTCATCTATTGGAAATCTATGTAACTATAGACACTATTGTTTCTCTACGAAATGTTCCAACATATGCTTCGATGTTTGATTTTTAATTTTTTATATACGTTATAATAAAATTTTGAGTTTAATCTCACATCAGCTAAGCATTATTCATTATTTTTATGTTTTTTTTTTATAGATATTCTTTTTCGAATCCAAATGTATTTACAGTTTTATCAAACTCGTATTGGCTTTATTTATTATATGAATATTGGATACATGCTAAATATCCAGATTGTAAAATACATTTTCTTTATTTCAGCTATCTTTATAAAATGTATTTTTCTGAAATTTAAGAAAAATTTTAACTTAATTTAATCTAAAATTGAAATGTACTATAAATTTTTTATACTTTTTATTATTTTCTATTTTATTTTATTATTGTTGTTGTTATTGGTGTTATTAACATTTTTATTGACTGTATATCAGATATAATAACAAATATTAGGTTTATTATTCTCATTCAATATTTTTAACAAATCTAATAATTTGTATCAACCATTTCAATAAATTAAAGAAGACAATTTATTCTTTTAATATTTTTTATATATTATTAAACTGATGAAAATTAAAAACTGAAGTTATAAGTTTCACTGAATTAACTTCATTCAACAATTATCTACATTTACATTCAATTTACATTTAAATTACTTTTATTTATTTATTTATGTAATAAACATGATTTTAATTCCATATTTAAAGAGGAATAATTTATCCGGAAATAAATATTTCTATTTTATGACTTCTATAAATAAATTAAAATGAACTATATCAATATATACAAATCCTTAGAAATTAAGTGTTTCTAATCAAAAGATAGATATTTTAAAGTTTAAATGTATAAATAATAGTAATTTATTAGTTCAAACTATTTTTCTAATAAATATAAGTACATTTTTTTCAGAGGAAACTGAAAAATTAATGGGTACTAATCATAAGCAATTATTGTTTAAAATTGAAACCCGATAAATAAAGCACATTGATATACAGTATTTTTCTATTGATGAATCTTTAAAAAATGCGTATATTATAAAACTCCTTCACGTTAATAATTGATTTAATATAAGATTTTTAAATAGTTTATTTTGCTATAGGAGAAAATAAATCTTTCATCATTTCAAAATTCTTGAACAAATTTAGCTCTTACCGGTATATTGCAAAAAAACTATGTAATTGGAAATTGAAATCTGAGCAGTATATTGTTTTAAAAGTTTAATATGTAATTTAGATTTTCATCAAGGAAATTTGATTTAAAATAATCTATGTTAGATGCAAAATATTACTTTTATTTTTTATTTTACAAGGCATTTCACAAGGATGATTATATTTTACAATGTTTTAAATAGAAATTAAAAAACAAACATAAAATTTGATCGTTTTTATTTAACCGAATTCACCTTGTTTTATAAAATTAATTATACAGAAGCACAATACATTAATGTAGTTTTGATGTTATAATTTTATAGTGTTATTTCTATTATGATAACTATGTATATAAATCATTGATTTATATTTATTTTAGAAGACAATTACAATTTCAAATATCTTTTTATGAAAGAATTTTTTATATCTAAATGTATAATATATATATTGAAATCAAGACTTTTTGTTATTAAAATTGTATCGTTTTAATAAATTAGATACTGGAAATAAAAATCAAATATTATAAAAATTGATTTATATAACATACAAACGTATTTCATCACTTCACTTTATACTTGGAATGAACCATTTTAAGATTTATAAAGATTTAAATTACATACTATATTCCTTAAAATTTTTAATTTATTAGATTCAATGTAAATTCTATATTCATTATATAAATAACTTTTTATGTAATATTTTTATTTATTCGTCGTAACGTTAAATATTCTTACTATATCATTGAATAAGTATATTTATTTATTTATTTTAAAATACAATATTATTTTTATGATTTACTCATAATGTTTAAAAAATGTTTTGATATAATTATAACTTAATCGATTTTTAGTTCGATATTTCTTCTTTTATATCATTTAATAGCTTACATAATATATTAAAAAATAATTACTATATAGTTTAATAAAACCAAAATAATATTTAAACATTCACAAATTACTGTTTATTGAATTATTTGATCAAAAGTAAATTTTATTAATTTATTTGTAAAATAAATTGTAGAAATAAAACACAAATACATAAATATAGTTTATAAATATTCTGTTTCAAATTTTAATTTCTATTTAATAGTTATAGAAAATAATTAATAACTAATTTATTAAAATCAATTGTTTCTAAAATATTGAATGTTTGCATTATTATTAATGAATACATCCTAATATTATAATATACATTAAACAGCAAAAATAGTAAAAATCTTATTTATAATGAAATGATTTTCCATTATGGTATTTGATTCTTTAAATGTTAATTTAAATGTTATATTTATTGTTATTATGTTATGCTATATATAGTCAAGTCTGCTTCAGAATATAAGATATTCAATAGTTATATAATGTATAATAAAAATCATAATTAACTGATAATAATATTCACTGATATCAATATATTAGTTATACTAGCTCATCAAAATAAAAAACAAATTAGGAGACAATCTAAGCTGGCATTTCTCATCAATAGATGAATGCGGTTCATCACTGAAGCTAGATAAGAGATTATATGAAAGAGATACAGAGATGTTCGTCGCCGGGGCGCCGGCGTCGGAACATGCGAATCGACTAAACAACTGGACCTCGTACAAGTCTCATTCATCCTGAACGAATATGGGCAATGGCATGAATAAGGTACGAAATCGTTATCCATATAACAACAAACAATGAAAGAGTTTTTTTTTTAACATGAATACGATAATTTCGTAAAATTTTTTTATTTTTCAATAAGTAACATTGCCAGGCAACTGTGAACTGTGAATTGTGAACTATACTATCTACTAAATGATTATGCAAAGGGATTAACTAAGTAAAAAAAATTTATGTCAATATTAATACCTCACAAGTGTAATTGTAGAAAGATTTTAATTTAAAGTTTAATTACATCTCTCATTTTTTTTCTCATTAATAGTTAAACTAAAACTAAAACACAATGATTTTACAAACGGCTATAAAATGATCGTAAATAAGAACATAAATAATTGTATTAATTTAACTTTATATTTTAACAAAATTTATTAGTATTAAATTTAGATCATGTAAACAGTAAATTTTTAACGATCATAAAATAAAAAATGTTAATTACGAACATCAATGTATATATATAGTTGATTATAATGAAATTCGATATGTCATATTTCGTTAAATTTAATATATGTATTAAAAGCTGTAAAATAAAAGTTTTTTTAATTATTAATTGATAAATTAATTAAAAACGTCGAAATAAACAAACATACCTCTATATATTACATTAAAATATTTATAAATATTTATACATTATTTAATTTACAAACAATGTTTATCTATTTGTACAGATCATGCTTAGTTATTAAAATATATAAAGCTTACTATTAAACATCGAAAAATAATAATATAATGGTAAAACTAGAACTATTCACGGTTATTAATACGTATAAATATTTTTATTCATTTATTATTTTCTATTCTCACCAATACACTGAAAGTATAGTAAATATATTTATTACATAATAAATTATTACTTAAGTGCATTATTTATAAGTTTACCAAAATATAAACGAATGATTTATTTGTTTTTTATTGTTAACGTAAAAACATCTTTTTTCAAATTTAATTGTATCAATAAGTAAAATAGTTTTAAAAATATTTGAGAGAATTTAAATTCAAGAATTTAGTTAAGTATTACTGAAAATAATTCATAAAAACTTAGTAATAATGTCGTAAATGTAATATAAAACACAGAATTGCACGTGGTAAATAACTAACAAGAAGCTGTAACAAATAAAGAAGCAACAAATATATGTAGACTATCCAAATACAGAAGCTCAAATTATGGTTAACAAGAACTAGTTCATGAACATATATAATCGAACCAGTTTAATTAATTGATTCCAAAATCACAGAGAGGATAAATTGCGATTTAAATTTCTTTATATTATGTACAAGTCCAGCCATGTACATCGTCGCTAATAGAATATTTTTAGAATTTTTTTGATAGTTTTTTTCTTGATAATTGGACTTAGACATCTACCAAGGAATAATTGATTATTCCCATATTTATATTATCAATCAAAATTAATTAATCTTATTTTAAATTTTTAAGAATTTTAATAATCAAAAAATTTACTTCATAAAATTTGACTGATAAAGTTGACATTTATAAAAAAAAATAAATTCCAATTTATAATATTAATCAAACGTAATTCGCACGATTAATATTTTTCATATATAAATTGAACATACATGTAATTTTAATTACTGGTCAATTTTAATTTATATGAACTCAATTCGTTCATTTTATGAAAGTAATTAATGTTATTTACGTAGGCATCCTAATAAATATATATTATATAATATATATTAATATATCAGTTTGTTTCTTACTCTATGTCCCGACCTAATTTATTATTAATAATCAACTTTGGAATTCATTTCATGAACTTAATGTAACAAAGTAAGAACACTTCTAAAAACTTACTTAAAAGTATTTTCAAACAATTCACCAATTTATTAATATCAATAAAAAAGTAATTCATCATTTTTTAGATTTTGAAAGATTTTATGAACCAAAGCATTTTTTAATGAAGAACAATTATAAGAATAAATTGATTTATAAAATAAATGCACCATGATTAATCGGAAATAAATTATGTAAAAATAACTAAATGATTAAGAAAGCATATTCTTGCTTTAAGTTTACATGTGTCACTTATATCACACATCTCAATTCACATAAAATCATATTCAAGCATATATGACACTAATTCAAGTCTCATATCTACATTGTATGAATGATTGATAATGTTCATGTAGGAAATTTATAGCTATGTTGTACTTTAATTGAACAAATGTTAGGCTTGGTCGTTTTAACAGTATCTCTTGCTATTTGTGAAAACGCGTAAAAGTAATCTATCGGCCATGAAATCGTTTGGTGTTTTAATTTAAAAATTGAAATTATATTGTATTCATGCAGTCTCGATAAATTTAACTTTATTCATATATATATAAGATAGCTGAAGAAGAATAATGTATATGAATTTGTTCAGTTTTTTTATGTAATATTGTCAAAATCGTGACATGATTGTGGTGTTCGATTTCATGTATGAATATATATATATATATATATATATATATATACTTATATTTACATTTATAATTCTATTCGTGTTATTTATCGTTATTTCAATTGATATCGAGTACCTGAATAATGCTTCGAAATAAAACTAATTAAATTTTAGTTTGATAAAACCAAATGTAATATATTTTTGTTACTAATGTTTAGATTATTTAGCACAATTCTAATTTGTCATAAATATTTATAAATTTTAACTTATTATTTTATCTTTATAATTATAATATTCACAATGTTTTAATTATAAAAAACAGAACACTTCAGATTTTTATAAATGTTGTTATAAATAAATTTTTATAAATAAAAAAAAAGAAGTGATTCTAACTATTTTTTCAAACAATACGAGGTAAAATAGTGAAATAAAAATTAAATTATATACTTATAAAGAAAGGGCTCATAATATTAAATATTATTAAATATAACATAATATTAAATTTATATAAAAATAATCTTTTAAACTATAGAATATTTTTTAATATGTCACGTAATAATATTAGTTTTTGTTCGGCTTTATTAATTATACTTCAAAATAATTAATTTTCTTTTTAATCAGTATTTACTAAAAACTCATTTGACATCAAATTTAACGTAACAGTAAAGAGATCTATTTGCTGCAAAAAATTGAGTAAATACATAAATTAGAAATTTAAATAAAAAATATGATTATTTACTTACAAAAAGTATCATGAAATAAATCTTATCAAGCGATAAAATTATTATTGTTATTTGACCAATAATAAAAAAATAATATGTAACTAAAGCACGTACCTTACGCTAAAAAGAAAATATTTAATTGTTTATAAAATATTTGAATAATAAATAAATTGAACAATGAATTATTATTATACCCAATAATAAAACAATATAATACACTTTTAATTTGAATAATTATATTTATAACATAAAATTTTACTTAACGCAATAAACGATTTGTTCATATGAAAACATCTACCTTAACATAAATCAAAGCTTTGTCCATTGCATAATTTATTTTCTAATTAAAATCATATTAAATCAATATTTAAGTCCAAGTTAATTAATGAATAATTTACATAACATTAAAAAATTAACAATAATAATTAGTAATTCATTTTTAAAAAGTTATGAGAGATCCCATCGACTCTCCGATAAAGGGATCAAATGAAAAGTTATAGGTCATTTATGGGATAGAAACACTTGATTTAGTCCTCGATAACCAAATGTATAACTATAATTTAATAACAAGTAACACCTCCTATCGCGACAATGCATCAAGATATGAATGCATAACCAGAAACAATTTCCTTTTGTTTTTGAAATTGACGTCTTTTCCTGAACGTATAGAATTAACCTAAAACCAATTGTTCCGCGTGACAAGGTAACTTATAATGCCATTTTTCAATCAGTATTATTCTCTCTTCCTCCCCCCTTTCGATAAGACTGAAACATATACAAGTGTATAATCCTTGATGTAATATCAATCATAGCAATAGCATAGTTAATTTAATCATAGGTAATAATAACTAAATCATAGTTGTGCATTATCATCATATTTTTCTTTTATTTTAAATTCAAACTAGGTTACCGTAATATCAGATATTCTACATAATAATTAACTCATAAAAATGAATATATTATCGTGATATGTACATATTAATGAAAATGTGTATGACTAATTGACAAAAGCACATTTAATTTTTAGACAATGAGATGAAATTTGTACGTCTCTGTCTCTGTTTGTCTCTCTCTCTCTCTCTCTCTCTCTCTCTCTCTCTCTCTCTCTCCCTCTGTTGTTTCCAGTATGTAATTTGATAATTATAAATTATTGAATTGTTGTACATTTGATCCTTAAAGAGAAAATAATTTTCCTTTGAAACATTGTACGACTAAAAAGTAAAAAATAAACACAAACCTATCCGTTATTTCTGAACATTCCATCAATGCCAAAAATTCTAAAAAAAACTGATAATTGTATGGTAAAGTGTTTTTTGAATCAATTATATTCCTATACAAGTTAAATTGTGCTCATTACAGTGACCAAAAACAGAAGATCGAAAATAAAAAAATAAAAATAAAATAAGGGAATAACACAGAAAATACATAATAAACAATGTTGACAAAAAAAGAAACATAGATAAGAATCGAAGAGAGGAAAAAAGGAGGTTTAGTCAGATAAATTTCCCTTTATTCGAGAATCAGCATGCACGATTGAGACAGCAGATGCTCTACACAATAATCGAAAGACGAAAAAGTAACAAACGAAGAGGTCATCTCGTCGCCACACCTCTTAATTCGCCCCCTTACCGCTTTTCTTTTTCCTGCGGCATTTTGATTTCTTCTTGGAGGTGGGCACAGAAGAGTAGTCAATCGATTTTGGGGTTGGCATGGGCTCGGTCAACTTTGGGGTCGAGCTACCGAGTGGTAGTTCGGTTGTTGTAGTGGTAGTCGTTGTGGGTTGAAGCGTCGTAGTAGTCGTACTTGTCGTTATCGTTGTTGACCTGGCTGTTGTCGGCTCCGGTGTTGCTATCGTGGAAGGTGGTGGGGACGATGTTGTACTAGTCGTCGTGATTGATATTTCAGATTCTGGGAGCGGAGGCGGTGGTGGCTTAAGGTTCCTAGATTCTGGCGTCAGATGTCCGATCTTCTTGCATTTCCGGTGGTTACAGTTACGTGAACAAGTACAAGGAGTGCAGCCAATCTTATCTAAGAAGAGACGTTTGCGCTCTCGCGACAAGCCGTGTAGCCAATTAAGAACTTCATTCTCTTTAATGCTATTCAGCCGGCTCTTGTCGTCTCTTAAGGTCGGCTCTTGGACGATTGTTGATGCTGTATTGTCAATATTGCCAACAGTTAGCGTCGATGAAGGTTGCGAAGCGCTAAGAAAGCGACGCCGCGGCGGTGAATCCAGGTGGTACATTCGCAATGACGTGATCGCGATAGTTGATGTTTCTATTTCATTCTGCATTCTTTTACCTGCAAATGTACCCATACTACATTAATTATAAGTTGTTTGAGCAGCTGTAATTTTGACAGATATATGTCGGCTTCCAATTGTGGTCGCCAAATAAGACTCAATATTTTGTGTTTTAAAGCAACCTTCTAGTGAGGGTCAATGAGCAATATATTAATCAAATAACGATCATTCCAACATATCATTAATAATATCGAACTTTGAAGTATTTCAATTATTCAAAGACTTATTAATAATGTTCATATATATACATTAATATACAAAATATTGAGAAAGTACTTAAATTAATCTAAAAATAATGTGTTAGCCTTGGGTGGCCATAAACAAATATAATCTTAATTCAATTTAAGATGAGTATAAATTCTAGGCAGATTTTCGATACCCAATATTCACTTTAGAAGAATATTCATTCTGAAGAATTGCAAGTTATGTAAACGTATTAATACCAATGCTTTCTCGGCTCCTTTGACTTATTAATAAATATTAGTTATATTTCATTCAAATATGTTTAATTTGAAATTTTTAATTAACAAAATTAATCGGGCAATATTTGTTATAAACGGAAAAATCTTTTTCTTGGAGTTTGTTTTGAGCATCCGAATCTACATCCACAAATCGTGCCGAAGTATTGTATTAGTCTGTAAAAACAGTGTTTCGTGTAACCAGTGCTGTTCTTACTTTCATTTAATTTTTTTCATTTAAATGATTATTAAAAATCGATTCGGCAATTTATTCTCCAAAAGTAATTAAACACTACAGTTTTAAGCATTAATTTAATTTCATATGAGAAATTTTCTGCTTATTAATAGTTTTCAATGTACACTTGTGGAATAATTCGTAATAATATTATTTGAAATATAAAATAATGAGATTTGAATTGGTGATCCATAGAAAAGTCAGGTGGATAGTGACGAAAAGAGGGGAGATACTACTTAAGTCACAGATGTGGATACGTTTAATGAAAGTAAACCAACGATAATTTCGATATGTCGCACGTAAAAGTAAACGTCAGCTAAAAGTTAAAGCTGGATGGTAGACGGAATCGATAAATATAGAAAAAATGAAGCTCGTTAAAAAAGAAAAGTTCCCTGTGAATTAAAGGTTGGAAAGGGATGCTTTAATGACTGTGAAAAATATTTTACGCTGACCATTTCCATTCAATTAAAGACTATAATTGAAATTTGGTATCTTCATTAATAATCTTAAACTGGTTACACTTGTATGCCGTATTTACGATTGTAGCGCAAGTACACTTTCGTTCGGATGACATCCGTTATTGGGGCGATCGCACGAGGAGAAACCCCTGGTAGTGGGTCGATGAAGCCGAGGGCACTGTTTTGAAGCGCGCAAAAACATCAGCGCGACCCAGTGTGTGTTCCCATTGTATAGCCATACTGACGACAATCAAATTCCCGGTGTTAAAATCAGAGGCCGTGTACTTCCATCAAGTACCTGTGGTAAGTGACGAGGGCGGTGGGGCGACGTCACCGAGCCCGGCTGCGAAAGCGCCGAGGATGGCGAAGATTAGCCAGCGGCGACGCGTACGTGAGCCCATGTTCGTCGCTTCGTCGATGCTGACCAAGTGCTCGAGAAGGCCGGTGCAAACTGCGTCTCCACTTCGCGATAAGCGCGTAAATCATTGCAGGGGGGAAAGGGGCTGCCATGACGGCAGTCTTCGAATAGGAGGGGGCACGGCGGCGGCAGGGGATTTTGGAGTCACGGGGGAGGGGTGACGAAACAGGGTACGAGGGGGAATTTATACGTAATATAAAACGATCATTAATCTGTGGCGCGAGGGAGAGCGAGTGAGAGAAGCATTAAAAGAAGCGATAAATTGACTTTTGATATTTCTAACGACAAGCGCAGGGCAATAAAGCTGTGCCCGTGCAAGCACAACTTTATCGCTGGATGTATATTTCAATTACACTTTTGTCTGACCTTTTTTCTACCGAGAGCTTATGCACTCGGTGATACGCTGTCTTCCCCTTTCTCATCGCTCCAATACGAGTTCTCCTTCATCCTTCAGTCCCCGGCGACAAGTGTCATCCGGGGATCCTTACGGCTTTACGCGGAAGCTGTTTGCAGGTGCTGCCGGGTCTCTATGTCGGCAACTACCGGGACAGTAAGGACTCGGCCCAGCTCGAGCGGTTCGAGATAACGCATATCCTCGCTATTCACGATGCTGCCCGACAGCTGCACTCCGTAAGTCTTTTCACGTCTCTATTCAGTAACTATTATTGTCCTGAACATTGCGATCCTTATTAGATATAGAGGTGGATAATCAGATTTTTTACTCTTGTCATTGTTAGGAATGTGATCTCTGAAATCATTCAAGTTAGAATGCACGATGACTCATTCTTAAATAGTCGATTACAAGTTCAGTGTTAAGGTGATATAATTGAAAATCGAAATTGGATAGTTTAAGTAATAAGGTGCGAGAGAAGAAAAGAAAAAATTAACGAAAAAGATATTTTTAATAAAATCTAGACAGAAATATGTGATGATCAATAGCTTATTGATTTGTACGATATAATGTTAAAAAGAAATGTAAAAAATCTGATTGTCCTAAGCGTGATTCCAGCGGATCCATCGAAATTTACTGGTAAAATGCAATTCAACTATTTTTATGATTTTATCCAACCGTATCGGTCTGTGATTACCCGAACGCTTGTGATTATCCTATCCTTATCTGCAAATGAAATAATACTAAATGTAAACAATAATTGTAGCAGAAGATAACGTACTTACTGCTAAATTTCTTTATAGTTTACAAAATTTGTTCTATACAAATGTTAAAAATAATTTATAGGTTTTTGACTAATTTTGTCAATTTATTTAACAAGCATTTATAATATTTAATCCATTCATTTGAGATTTAATTGATCGAAAATTCTGCATTTAACTTTCGTTCAAAAAATTATTACCTTTATTTATCATAATCATTTATTCAACTATCTCTTCACCAATTTTCAAAGATATATTTTCGTGCTATTTAATAATTAAATTTTGAAATTGAAGTTTTATAAATATTTATTATAAAAATCAAATTTTTGAAAAAAGCACTGCATTAGTTAAAATTTGTTGAATACATATGCGTAAGCGTAAACTAGCATATAAAAATATTTAATTAAAAATAAGAAATAACGAATGTAGCCTAAATGAATTAATAATAATCACTAATATTAAGTAATCTCTAATAAGAACTAAAAAGTATAGATTTTTTATTAAATTGAATGAATAAAAATGTAAGCAAAATTTTAATTAAAATCATATAGTCATATAAGTAAATATTAATCGAATGCAAAATTAATAATTTTAATAGCTAATCATAAACTATAAAAATTACTTTAAAAACTTGTCAACATATAAAAAAAAGTTTTCAAAAAGAGTTTTTTACTTATTTTATTGTATTTTTTAAATTGTATATTATAAAATAAGTCCCATTTATAAAATTGATTTAATAAAAAATAATAATACGCGTCAAAAATATAAATAAAAATTTGTAGTAATATATCTTCAAATTTATGTTTGTATACGAAAAAAGTTCACTTGAAATGCTATCACAAAAAATGCGTTCATCTAAAATTTTTTTATAATAAATAATTTTATTTTATAATGAATTATAATAACTAAATAGGAACATTATAATAAATAATTTTTTTTTTAATTATTTGACATGTAAAATATAAAAAATCATTTTAAATTATCAAAAAAAGTTCAACCATTCGTTTTCTTGCACCTCATCAATATTGTATTTGCATACAAGAATAATTACTAAGTTATAAAAATATTTACTCAAGTTTACTTCAACGCTTAAAGAGTAAATATGAATCTGTAAGATCATTATTTTTTTTGTGCAGATTTATTTCACCTTATTTCTTATTATTTAATTTTTTCAGAAAAATAAAGATAACAAATATAATATCAATATTTACTACGTACATTAACAGAACCAAAAGAAAAGCAATTTAATACAATATACTAAATCATTCACGTAATCGTAATCTATAACAATCAATCCTTTTCACGTGTATTTTACAGAATGGACATAATTCGTAGATAATTCATACATTGGTGAGTTTATTCGCGATTAAGAATCAAATGTTAAATCTGAATGTCTTATTAAACGTAATTTGAGAATAAAATATTATGATCCATATCTTTTTCTGAACTTGTTAAGTAACATAGCTTTATCTAAACGAATTATATTTAAATTGCATAGAATAAAAATAAGTGTATATAGCAGAGCTTGTTAATTAGCATAGCTTTATCAAAATGAATGATATTTAAATTATATAGAATTAAAATAAGTATATATGTGAGAACTTTATTTTATATATAATGTATAGAAAGAATCTTAACAAATTCGATTTAAGAGAGTATCAATCGCATGGCAAATGATAAATATGTGTTTTAACATCTAAAACCATTATTTTCTTTTCTCGATCAACAGATGACTCAGATATTAAATAAAATTAATCAATATAATACATATATCGATAAATATAAATAAACGTTATTTATAATTTTTCAACGATAGATTTATGAAACGAGAGGAATAAATAAATCCTTATAAAAGCAATCAAATATCAATGATTAGACTCCAAGATTCCTGAAGTAATTTGTAAGTAATTTGATTAAATATAATCTACACATACTTTTTTCACGGACAGGATAAACACTATCTCTGTATTATGGCCGCCGATACGCCAGATCAAAACCTCTCTCAATATTTCTCAATCTGCAACGACTTCATACACTCAGCTCGTTTACGCGGTGGAAACATCCTAATACATTGGTAAAAATGAATAATGCATAATAAAACTACAATACATAATAAAATTAATCCAGAAATTCTTAATTTTTAATTAATTTTCGTTTGAATACACATTGTATGCATAGACAATAATAGAAATTGAAATATCTTTAAACACTTTTAAAAAAATTTAATTACCGAAAGTAGCGGTTCGAAATTCTCAATTATTTTATCCATACATGCCTTGAATAACGTAGAGGCAAACTTACTGTATATAATATCAGTAAGAATAAAAACAAAGAATTACACTTCAATTTTTGATAAAGCTGTGCAATTTTATTTCACCTGATTACAATCAGAATGCCATTTTCTACGAGCTAAAAGATATTAAATGAATATTACTCAAAGACTTTGATTTTAATTCAAACTTTTAGATTGATTAGAAATTAATTAACCTTTTTTATTTGGAGAAATATTTTCACATCGAATAACAATTTTAAAATGTCATTATTTTTTATGCACTTCTAAAAAGCATTAAATAACTTCCTTACTAATATCTTTCTTTTTCATTTTATGTTCATCTGTCGGATTTGATAGTTTAGCAGGGATGTCGCGCAGTGTTACAGTGGCCATCGCATATATCATGAGTACGACAAACCTCTCGTGGAAGGATGCCTTGAAAGTGGTAAGAGTTGGTAGAGCTGTTGCCAATCCTAACATCGGCTTTCAACAGCAGTTGGAAGATTTTGAGTCCAATAGACTCCAAGATGTAATATATTCTGCATTTTTAATTTGCCTCGTTCAAAAAAGTAGTGTTTCTATAAACCAAAGCACTTAGAAAATGTACCTATCAGAGTTTGCAATGAAAGAAGAATTTATATTTTCACGATTAACAATACGTATGTGAAATATTGTTTTATTCTTTTAATCAAATGCTTGGCATTCAGCTATTTAATTATATAGAGGCTGCATACAGGCAACGAATAATTAACTTTCATTCAGTAGGCAAACGAATATTTGAGCTAAATGTTGAGGATTGCTTTCAAGCTCATTAACTACTTATTTTTATGTCAATTTAATATTTTTTTCTTATTCGAATGCTTGTTTGTCTTTTGTTTTTATCAATAATTTAATAAATGAAATAGGTGTTATACTTTTCAATAAATAAAGAGCTGATTGTATGATTGATTTGTGAACTACTTTAAAATTTAGATTATAAATATATTTTCTTTCATTACCAACTACAAATTTTTATTTTATTTTACATTTATTAAATAAGTAATAGTATATAATATCCTATAAAATACTCGATTGTTATTTTAATTTGTATCTATTCGTGTTTTAAATTTCTTTTCAGTATTCCGAATACCAAACTTATCTAAAAACAAAATCCATGTGCATTAAAAACAATAAAAATATTAAAATTTAAAATTATTTAAAAATATTATCAACATATTTGGAATAAAAAGAAAATTTATTATTAAAAACAAAATCTTTAATTAAAATAATTACAGAAATTTACACTTTCATTTATTAAAATTCATTAACGTATAAAAATATGAATATTAAATAAAAATTATCATATTATATTCATTTTTAAAGCATTAATTTTTTTATATATAATTATTCGTTAATATATAATAATAAATATTAGAATAATAAATCATATATATTAGAATTTAAACATGTTAATTCTGATAGCTAGTAATAATAATTAAGGATCTAATATATATATATATATATATTATTCCCATATCATTAACGCTAACATTGTCAAGTCTCCAAAAGTAATTTGAAATTTTTCTGTCACTTCTGATAATATATTATTTAAAGTATCTTCAATACAATTAGTCTATCACTTAGGTTTATTTGGTGTATGATATTTAAAGGTGGTAAGATGGATATTAAAATTATACTGGAGTTCATTCCTCCTGCATGTCTATTTACACACAAAGTTCCGATGGCAATTATATACTCTATAAATGAATCAATGTATCATTTAAATTCATTAATTGGATACATTAGTTTATTTTTTAAAGACACCAGATATAAATTATAAGCTTCAATCGACTATAAGTTCATATAACTTGTAATTTTTACAGAATATTTTTTTTTTAAGAACATATTTTTAAAGAACAGCTGATTATATTGATATTATATTTTATATTATATATTATATGTTACATAGAGATAATATATATATATATATATATATATATATATATATATATTGATATTATACACATCTTTTACGGTATGGAGCAGCATCAATTTCATTTGCTATATCAATTGTATATAATATTGTATGCATTATCTGCATCGGTTCTTAAAAGCAATATTGAATTCTATGTGTTTCAGAATTGCAATAAAAATACAAGCCCTTATTTCTTTTTTTTCCCTACACAAAATATTCCTTTTCTCGACAATTGAAATAACGAATATTTTTTAGTATTTTATTATTTCTATTCATTGTTTATTGTAGAATGTATTTATATCACTTATTTTTGTGAGAGTACCTTTTTATTATCGAGATATTTTAATAAGTTGTGAATAACTTTCTATTAATTCATATCCTTTGCAATCGTAAACTCTTCAGCAATAGACTTATTACCGATATTCATATTAATATAATACGAAATTTACAAAAATATTCTAGCTTCTTACTTATCATTAACTAATTACTACAAATTACTACAAATTTAGTTTCTTTAAAAAATATTTTAAATGGGAAATTTATTATATATTACCATTATCATATACATAATTATTACCATAAGGACTTGATATAAATAACAATATATTAATAATCTATATACAATGAACATCTCACTTAATTATTGAAATACACATTCAAACTTTTCACGTAATCAAACCACCAAAAATAAAAAACGAATGATTATGAAAAGAACAGCTCAATAAATGAGCATTAATAAAGCTTCTTGAAGTAAAACACTTCTTTCAATGTGAAATAATTCGATAGTTATTAATTACTTTAAAGTGTAACTCTACATAAAAGTCTGTGCTTTTGTACAGGAGAGACGTCGGCTGCGGGAGCGCTACCCGAGCCTAGCGCTATCCGCCCAGGACTGCGAGGCTTGTCGTCTAACCCTCATCAACTACGAAGGACTTGCACTTAATCGTGAGGTTTGCGAGGGCAAGTGTGTTATGGGTCGTACTTGTCCCACCGGCCTCTGTCGGCAATCGTCTAAGAGGTGACCTACCGTGCCATTTCTTAGACAGAACAGATCGTATACATGAAACATCTTATCGATAAGCACGTAACTAAAGATATCTCTCCCATATTTTAAAGTGTTTTGAGAAATTGCAGATCGTATTTACATCCATCTAAAATTAATATAAATGCACGATGTCGAGAGCACGACAAAGTATCCACACCCTCAAAAATGCCAAATAAAGTAGTTCAAATTGATAAAGTAACTTTTTTATTTACAGAAACATACGAAGGAAGTCGTCGACAAACAGTCAATACAATATAGCAAGTGGACGAACGCCGCCCCAAACTCCACGACTTCTACCATCGGCGCCACCTTCACCCGCTCTCCCGAGATCTGCCAGTGTCGCCACGGCTGCATGTAGGCCCAGAAGTGGACCCGCAGGCTTGCACTATTACACTAGCTCTGCACCACCCTCGAGGTTCTCTTCCACTTACTTTTCTAGATTTTAGAACACATTTAACATTTTGAAGTGATATTATTAATTTACGTTTTACGTTTAATTTATAAAAATTTTAAGTGGCATGTAGCGAAAACAATTTTTTTTGAAAATATTAAGTTAAGCTGCTTTGTAATAAAAAGAACTTGAAAAGTTTTAACGAGATTATACGATCCAATGAGAATACCGTAATTTTTAAATTTAAAGTAACAAAGTAATTAAATGCTTTTTGTAATTACTTGGCATAAAAAAATTAAAAACGTTAAATTATTTTTTTATTAATTTTTTTATTAGCATTTAAATTTAAAGCCTACTTTTTCAGTAACTTGCTATTCTTATTTTCTATAAGTGTTATATATGTTTATTTATAATTATAAAAAGTCGTTATATATATATATATATGAACATTTATAATATTCAGCATTTAAATAAATTATACTTATAAAAAAAAAAAATAATTTAAAATAAAAATTATTTTAATTTTTTTATTTTTTTAATTTTGTCATGTTTTTACTTAACAAAATTTGAAATTTTATACATTATTTTAAAAATATTATCTAAAAATAAGCTATTTTTAGTTATTTTTAATAATTTATATAATAGTTAAAATATGTAAGTATATTTTTGATAAAAAAAAATAATTTTGTATTTTAAACATTTTATGGATTCAATGAATGCTGAAATAATTCAATTATATAAAGAATAATACATTATTCTCAAGCTTAAAATTTATTTATTTGTAAAGAAAAATATAAATTTTAATAGTAAATTTTACTAATTATAATATACTTGATATAATGCCAACAATTAATTTATGATTAACCAAATGAATATAAAAATATACAGAACTAATTAAAAAAATTATGTAAATTTAAATTTAAATCTTTAATGAACACTAGGTTCAATAATAATATTTGAAACCATGCATATCAGACTATTTTATTGGTTTCAAATAATATTATTGAATCTGCTATTTTACCAATACATTATAATCAAAAGTTGATCGAAGTATTATTTCCAAATGATGAGTTGTGTAACTTACCAATTCTATGTATACTACTATATTTTTAATAAAAATAGTTCGAAATCTAAATGGTCCTAAAAATTATATAAATAAAAAATAAATAAATAAAATATAAAAATATCTAAATCATTATATAATGGAGAAATAATGAAACCTTAAAATTTGAAATTGGCTGATTCAAAACATTCGACATTTTATAAAATTAAGGAATTTAATATATTATTCATTTTTAATTATTTAAAAATTAATCCTTAGGCATGAATATAAATTAAATATTATTAGCATTTACGGCAATATTTACTGTATTGTCTATTATCATAATGAAATATTCTTCAGTCGTAGTAGCATTTCGGGAATGCAAGGAATTGTTAAAAATAATATTCACAAATTAATTATATATCGGGTTACATACAGTGGATAAATATTTGATTTTAGATAAATAAATATATTAGTCGTTTAAAGAAAAATGAATACACACAAGTTTTTAATATTAAATAATTGACGTTATTAATAATATAAAATAATATAAAACATAAAATATAAAATATAAATTTATATATAAGTAACCATTATCAATATTTCCTGTTTTTAAAGAATTTTTTAAAATTCAAATAAAACCGAATTGATAACAAAAAAATATTTGCTTAAATTAATTTTTTAAATTAAGATTTTTATTTGAATGCCTTTAAAATTTATTTAAAAAATTATAATTTATTAACAAACATGAATTTTATTTTTTTTTTATTTTATTAGATTATGAATCTTTTGGAATGCGTAATCAAATGATAATGTAAGAGTAATTATGTGGTTAATAAATAATTTCTTTATGTTATTGAATCATGTTAACAGTTTCTGCTTTCAAAGTCATATTGTTCGGGAATGAACCCGATGTGTTAATTAACTCTCCCAAAGATGTCTTGTGGATGAGGCATATAGTGGAAAGGGAGGATTAGCAGTAATTATTAAAACAATGCTAATAACGATTAAATATAATAAGAAATTGCTTTTATTGTTAATAAATCTTCAATATAATATTAATATATAAATTATCTTGAAATTTGCTACTGTCCTTTGAATGAGAAATTGTTGATTTGTCTTGGTTTAGGGCTACCTTCAAAACGAAGATCAACTGTAAATTGATTTTCGTTAAGATGATCCCGAATAAATTTTTTTCAATGATTTATAAAATAAACAGTCATAAATTATTTGCTATCAATACTATTAAATTTTATTCGTGAGCTATTCTTTATTTAATATTAATTCAGTAATTTTTCTTTTAAAATATTCATTTATTTTGTTAATATAAAAGAACTACTTTCCTTTAGAATAACAACCATTATTATTATTATTATTATTATTATTATTATTATTATTATTATTATTATTATTATTATTATTATTATTATTATTATTATTATTATTATTATTATT
>JAPYYT010000279.1:0-71663 GCA_030522565.1 Ceratosolen corneri
AAAAAAAAAAAAAAAAAAAAAAAAAAAAAAAAAAAAAAAAAAAAAAAAAAAAAAAAAAAAAAAAAAAAAAAAAAAAAAAAAAAAAAAAAAAAAGAAACGAGGAGGTAAAGGGAATTTTTCTGTCTCGAGTTTTCCAGATGGTACGCGTAGCCCTTCAATGCTGCAAACTCCCACATAATGCAGCCAGTGAATGCATCGACCCGCGTTGTATACACCGAAACGAAACAGGCGAGCTTTTATTTTCCATGTAGTCAGACGCGTTTGTTTCTCTCTCTTATAGGCGCGCGCGCGCGCGCGCATTGCAGTCTGACGCGCCGTTATTTTCCAGCGTCAAGGGAAGATTAATTACGGGAGTCGGAAAGAGTCTGCTGTTGTTTTTCTCCTTGTCGCGATGTGCTCCGAGGGTATTGCGAGCTCGCCATTATTGCCAAGGAGTTATTAAATTTGAATTTTAATTATCGACGCGCGACTGATTTGGATTATTATGGGAGGTGGCGAAAGCCCACTTCCTATGCGTCGAGCTTGAACTTTGCTGTGTGTGTGTGCGCGTGGATAAGATTAAGTATGGTAAATCCACGAGTTTGCGGAAAAATGGGCATTTAAATTTTTTAACGGTATTTTTTAGTGTTCTCTTCAGAGAAGGTCTATTACTTTGCAGTTCATTTACTTTGGCATTAAAAGTTATTTCAAGCTTATTGTTGTGCATAAGGATAACAGGGAACTAATTACGAAAATTGTACATTATCTGTATTTCAAATCAGTTAAGGTATAATTGAGTGCTCGAGTTCATTAATAGAAACAGTATCTCAGTTGTAATTAATTAGATATTGAAGGGACTTATTCTATCGAGCACTTCTGAAAGCACGAGAAAACTTTATAATTACCGAATCTTTTATTCGCGCTCCTGGGCATTTCATGTTAAAGACAGATCCCTCAACAACACGACGAATACAATAATTGCTTAAACAACATTACGTGGCCCAATTTTATTCATGTATATACATCCACATAATTCACAGTTTATTTTTATAATGCGCCAAAAAGACGCATATTTTCAGAACACTACAATGCAACGATTCAACAAACGAAATCTAATTCGATTTTACTTACTTATAATACAAACCTTTATGGCTTATTATGGCGTTGCCATTTTTTTTTTTTTTTATACGTTTTTATATTAATGCTATAGTGATACTAATAAACGGCTCTTCCCATCATATCGTTACAGTTGACGATTTAATGCCTCCAATTCATTCATTCCTTCATATCATTTATTGTATCTCCAAGACACCTTCTTCAACTGACCATAAAAATACTCTTCCCGTTATAGCAACATAAAGTAGAGAGAGAGAAACAGTAATAATTCACGATTTATGATTCTTTTGTTACAGAAGGGAAAATCGGTAAGCTATAAGCGATGTAAATGATAAATCCTTCGTTTTACGACATCGACCTAAATTCGTGACTCTTTTTTCGGCTTTATTGCCGCGCGTCGACTTAATGCCAATAATTTCAATATTCCGAGTTTACACACACGCACGCACGCACACCCACACACACACACACACGCGCGCGCGCGCGCACACACGCACACACGCACACACGCACACACAAACACACACACACACACACACACACACACACACACACACACACACACACACACACAGACACACAGACACACAGACACACACAGACACACACGCACTCAACCATAATTATAGTAATAAATAAATAGATGGAATTGTGTATTCTATCGTCTGTAAGAAAAATTGTAAAATTTGAGATACTTTTAAGAGCGCTACTATTATACTTTGCCGATAAAATTATTTATGTTTTTTATACAAACAATATTAGAGTAAATAATCAGTTGCATGTGTCATGAAGTGCTATCGAGAGAAAAATATTTACGTAGTAACTAGATGACAATATTTATAGCTTTGTATGCAAATTTATGAAAAAAATCAAAATATTATTAAATGGACTTGAAAGATATTGAGCCACATTTTCAAATTACTGGATCAAACGCTCTTTTCCACAGAGACTATTTATAACACAAATAATTCAGATAAAAAATATTTTGTGAAATGTTCTTTTTCTCCGACTATTCCATTACTTTAATTTGGACGTCAACGCTTCTCTTGCTTATTATTGTTGTATTACTTGGACAGATGTCCAATGTGCATACAAGGCAAAAAAAAACCTGCATAACTATTCGTATACAACTAATGGTAATAACTTGATCGATATTTTCCATCAAGTACTACTTTGAAATCTATTTTACAATTATACAACACATTGATATCTCCATGAGTAATGCTTTCTTTTACGTATCTATGCTTGAGACAAACAATTGCCATACGAAGAAGAAGAAGAAGAAGAAGAAGAAGAATAAGTTATTTATACATAGCTCTTTTTCCATAATAATTCGTATGGGTGTAGACTTCCGAATAATAAGGGAGTATGAAGAATGAAATTCAAAAATCTGTAAAGCACACTAATAGCCGTGAATATTGAGTTTTTGCAGTTTGCTAGATGAGCGAAACCATTAGAATTATGGAGAGAGCAGCTAATGACACAATGGTGTGTGATTTGAAGCAGCTCGTGGCTTTAACAATTACACTAAATCATACCGATTGGTTCTTCTCGTTTAATCGCGGAGCCAGGTATTTTTGCACACGACATTATCGATTGATCACCGGCTGAGCTGAGAATTTTAATTAAATTGGTATCTATCTAGGAAAGAGCATACCTTTATATTAAACGACGTGCTCTATCATTTATTCCCCGATAGCTCAAGTCCTACATAACAAAAAACTCAAGATCCATCGACGCGATATTTATATATCTTTCTTTATAGTTTGGATAAAGAGACGTCGGAGCGGCCTGTATCTCGGACTCTAAATAAATCACCGGAGCGTGCGGAAAGGCAATATTCATGGCGAGCCAGTGGCGATTCGCGTGCGCGTCTGCGCACAATACTTATGGATTAATGGCTTGACGTGGATAAGCACGCGGGCTAATTATATTTGAGTCGATAAGTAGTGGCGCATGCACGCGTAGCCCCTATCATGCTCGATGATACATCGCCAAATATATTTGTCGAATCAATTGACATGGCGTATTCATTCGTCCGCGGCTTCAACGAGCGAGTTACATCCACTCATTACGCTACTTTGAGCAATAATTAAAATTTCGTTATTATTAAGGCCGAGTACTTTTCGGCGCTAATTCACTCGCCCTTCTCATACGACACTTCTTTACTCTTCGGATAGTGTTTTCCCAGTTGCAGCCGAGCTCGATAATTCAATTTTACCGGCTTGAATGCAAATATGCAAAAATGTAAAGGACAAATGCTACTTTTATCCCCTTTTTGCTCGTGAAATGATGTCTGTGCGCGAAGCGTGACGTATTAATGGCAAGGGAAATCTCGGCTCCCTACAATCATGGCAAATGCATTTGCTTTAGAAAGGGAAGGCGAGTCTTTTCAAATGTGCTTTGGCGCACGATCGTCGTCGAGCTATTTCGCCCTATCGATAACAATACAATTGAGACAAAAGTAGAGGCGCTACTAAAATACATAAAGTGCAATGTTTATGGAAACACGGAGGGACAAGACGTTCAGCATCCCTTGAAATAGCGTAAACAAATGCTCTTAACTGTGTAAGCGCGTAAGTACACGCACATCCATCAGTTTTCGTAAGACAGTGTCCTGTCTCTGAATCCGTGTACGTGTGCTTATGCCCGCACACAAGTGTGCACGTAGATAAACTTATTCATTTTATCTTGCTCTGGTTTTTTCGATAGGGTTCTTCTTCTTAACTTGCTCTGCATTTAAGGAGGTCAAACCTTTTTACGTTCTATGTTACATTATGCTCCATGAAGATTCGGATTTTAGAGTAACGCAATTCAAGGACATTGAGACTTTTAATTCTGTTATTTTTTTAAGTTTGATATCCGATGTATTTTGAGCTCGTTCCTTGCAATAATAATTCCTCAAATTAAAAAGTCTCTGCTAATTCATTATTCTCATCTACAAATACGCGATATATTAGCTTAATAACCTATACTAAGGATACTATATATCTATGCGCAAATAAACCAAGTATCGATTGATATTATATTTTTAATTAAATTAGATTTTTCATTAAAAGTTCAAATTATAATTGACTGGTGGATGGTAGTTAATTCTCAGTAACTACGATAAAATAAATATTATATTAAAGAAGGCTTTACTTTTATCAGCACTTTCATTATTAAACATATTTTTATGCGAAAGTATTACAATATTTATATAAGCTGATTTATGATAAATGGCATAAAAAATTTATAATTTTTCCACCACTTGCCGCGCAAAAAGTTGAAAGTCTATCATACTCGTGGCATATGCCCAGGGATATTAATCGCGAATAAAACTTTAAATACCTTTTTTCTTCAAAATTGTCAATCGGACACGGCTATGCTATAAAGCTGATTCGCCGCAGCGCCGAAAACATAATCAATTGCCAAAAATTGACAGTCTAAATCCATTCGACGTCACCATTTTACGAATGACGAATGAACAGTCGTGTGTCAAATACCAGCTGAAACGGCACAAGAAGTATTTTCATTGCTTTCATACCTCCCAACGCGTAACGCAGCCAAATGGAATTCACCCAAGATAGTAAAAATGTAAAAAGGCGAATAGAAAGTACTAAATGGAATCATGATTGTTGCAGTGGAGATCGATTAGAAATCGCGAATAATGATAAATTGGCTGGATCGAGCTGTTTCTAGTAATGGCACTAGGAAGATTTCAAGGAGGACGCTGGGGCTGCCGAGTACCGAGACCGCCACACGTCAGACTATCCAATAAACATTTTACTTAATTTTTTGCAAGCCCTCGTAAATCAGGAAGTACGACGGCGGAAATGGATAGCACAGATTGCCGAAAGCACATCTGCGTTTCTCCATGCAGTTGCTCGAACACTTGCGACCTTGTTTTAGTTTAGTGGAGGGACGGTGCCTACGAGGAGGAAAGGTCAATGATGTGGAGACCACTGGGTAATAACGCGGAGTGCGGATGTATAATCGAGAAAGTGATATTATTTCCGAATGGGCGCTCTCATTTTTAGCGCCATATTTTAATTTGCCGTTAAAAGGTTGGGTAATGGGAAAGGGGTTTGAGATGCTTTGGGTGATAAGGGCGGGGGTTAGTGGGAGGATGCGACGTTTCTAAATTATCATTAGCTCGATCATCGGGCTGTAATTAGTCCCGGTTAGTTGTTTGATTTTGTTTGTGCGGAATTTAATGAGGGATATTGGCTATTCGTACTGTTATGTATGTATATGTACTGTTCTCGTACACCTACTCACTCGTACTTTTGCGTAATTTTAAGCAATTGTCAGCTAATGTAAGTGAACGCTAAAAGCATATAATGCCACCTCACGGAGACATCACTTGTCTGCATACGTAAATTAACTTTGCGCATTAAGGGACATAATAATTGAATGTTTTCAATTATTATTTGCAACCTATACTCGAATTATACACATCGTGCTACTAAACAGCAAAATTATCAATAGTACATGAATAATTAAATATTAGAATGACATATTTGAAATGATTGATTCATCAATGGAAATATTGTATGTTATTTTAGAATTTTACATTTTATATTAAAATTCGTGAAAATTGTGTGAAAATAAATGTATTAAACGGCTATTTATTTGGTCTATGATATTACTTTACTAACTTATCGTATCGTTAGAAGAAGAAATATTCATGAAATTATACAATCAAACTCTACACATATTTTAAGAGTAAAATAGTCTTGACTTTTCAAATTGTTTTTTCGCTTATTCTTTCCTAATATATTAACCCCTTTTTCGCGAAATTCATTTTATTTCAATCGAAGAAGCAACGATCTATGTTCTATAACAAACAGAGCATCTTCTTTTATTTGACATACATACAACTACATTTATTCGCTTATATAACATTAAATGTACTTGAAATAATTAATTAAAGGATATGATTTTCAAATGATCAAGCATTTAACATTATCTAATAATTATTTTACAGATTTGAGACTTGAGTGAGCGGCAATCTGTTAAATAATGTAGCATGCTATGCACATACTGATTAAATGTATATGTTCCAAGCTTAATAGTGTACGTGAATATTTGACAAATTGTAAAGGCAAAGATACATCTTCAAAAAGGCAGATTATTTAACTTCTATATGCAATGTTTGTCAGACGTTATTTGTCAACAATACATTATTTTGACAAGTACAAAAGTTAAAAAAACATACTAACTTTATATTTTATCCTAACATGATTCTCCACAAATATCAACAGACAAATAATTCATTCGATGGACCTCGCGAAGAAAAGGGACGCAGATAATAAGATTTATACCACGAGTTAAAAGTATTTACAGGTACATATATAATGCAGACGTAATAACAGAAAAAAAAGAAGAAAAAAAACAGTAATTTCATGTGGGCATTATTAGCTGGCGTGATGTAATCGTCAAAAAGTTTAGCAAGTATAGACTGCGGTTGGCTTCGCATAACTTTCATCCCGAGAAATGGACAACATAATTTGTAAGCTTTTAGTGTTTATGCGTACTGGCATTTAGTGAGCTTCCAGTTAGTTTTTGTTCAAGTTGTTCGTTCCCCTTACTCTCGAGTTTATATTGCTTTTCTAAATAATATTTGTTTCAATTTATTTACATTGCCCAATAACTGCATTTGTGTTGTGATAATTTCATCGATTCCTTTCACGGTGAGAATAACTTTATTATTATGTATTAAGGAAAAGTTTTGATAATTCTACAGTGATCTATATAACTTTGTTCTTATTAAAATCCAAGGGACACGGATTCTAATAAAGAAAATAACAATTTCAAGTGGGCTAAAATATACGTGAAACGCATCTTTTGTATTTTTATTATTTATTTTTATTGTTGTGAGAATTTTTTACTGTTATACATATTTTGTATATATCCAAGTAATTTGTTGTTCTCGAATGTAGAGTACTCAAGTAACTTTCATACTGTTCGGAAAGCACAGGAAAAATCTTACCGGATTGGATTTTTCTTCAAAAGTCACGAAATAATAAGATAGATCATTTGAATACTTTTTAAGTGTCTTATAACGTCGAGTTCGACAATAATTATTTTGATTATAACTTTTTTACGAATGAATGTGGAAATTGAGTACATTTAAATTAATGATTTTCACAAAGTTTATTTAGTTCCAATTCTTTAATGGGAAAATTAATTTTTTATTATACGAGCACTGAATAATTTTACAAAATTTAAAAACAATATGTTTTTAATTTTGCTTATCTCTTTTCGTTAATCACACTGTAAACCTAAGAAATATTGATTTATTAACCATTTTTTATTGCCAATCTATAATCCATTATTCGGTGTGGTTTACCTTGCCATTAATTATTAACTGAAATTTGTAAGGCTGCGCATAAGGAAGGGTAATGCATTCTATTTTAGACATGCAATATATATATATTACATGTAAGCAACATCATTGAATATTGAAATTTACTATCTCTATATAAAAGATCATAAATAAATAGAGAAAATACCGTATTAATGTTTCTGAGTAATCATGACCGTTTCTTATATTAAAGTTTAATTATTACGTCGATAATAATATGCTCGGAATATAATTTCACATTTAATTTGTTGTTTTTAATATTAACGACATTTAGCTCGTAGTATTAAAGTTGCTTAACGCGTACATGTTGTTAAGATCCTTGAAGGAAAATAGAATATTAAGCTTCCCTTGAAGTTGCGTCCTTAAGCGATATTTATTAATTTCGCTTACCGGTTTATGTTAGGAGCAGCTGCTCTCTATCGTTTAGGATTTAAATTTATTCGAGACAATATAAATTTTTATCCGTAATAATATAAATTTCTACTCAAGCAATTAGACTATTCGTTGCTATAAATCACCATATACTTTTCAGGCGCTGATGTTGAAAAATGCATCTTCCTCGTTAAATTAATTCCAATCGAGTAATGTGGATAGATTTACGAATAAATTAATTTCTAACCTTTTTATCTTTTATTTTGAATGACTTTTTTATTTTGAAGATGTTAGATTTGATTTGATTATATTGCGAGTGAAATTGCGGGAAAATGCCTTCAAACATTTCATCTAATTTTTATGACACTTACGCAAATAAATTAGTCCTAATGTATTGTACACCTTCAGATAACATTTTTACGTTTAGTTTTTAGCAAAAGAAATTTAACAGCAGGTTTAATGGGCGATCTCTGAATGTATATCGTTGTTCATGATGCGAAGATAAATTTCTCTTCGGTTTGCGTGACTTTACGGATTAAATAATGGCGATGAGAATAGGCCGATACGCCTTTTATTATACACAGCTAATTTCTTTTCATTGCCGCCACTAAATATTTCAGCCAATAAAATCATTTAAATATAATTAACCGATTAATAATAAATAAGCGCCGTTAATAAATAATTCTTCGTATGTTGTTAGTGTAGCCGATCACGTGCTATTTGTTTATTTGTAACGCAATTAACGGAAACTCTTGCTCCACGATACCTGCGTTTTAAATTTTCAAGGCTATCGCTCATGTCAGACATTAATTTTTTTTCCAGACATTCATTTATTCCTAGGTCTTGTATAAACGAGCGATAATATTATGATAACCTGAAAAAAGAAGTTTTACACTTTATCAGTTAGTACATTAATACAGTCGTGATTCGACTTTATTGATGTGAGTATTCTCTAGGGCTTTAAAGTTGCTTAAACACGTGGTTTTTCCAATTAAACAAAAGTATCAATGTTAAGCACATATGTTCTGCTTTCGTTAATGTTCATATAACAAAATTGATATGGTAAATTTGAAAATTTATTGCTAAGGATTCACCGACATGGAACGCCGACTGAATAATCAATTGTTCTATATTTTTTATTTTTCCATTATTACGATAGAACATTACTTTACGTAATTATAATGAAAGTAATAATTCTAAGACGCGTGTGCACCTGGTTAAAATGAATTTTGTAATTAATATGAAATATATGCAAGTTCACGTTAAAGAAAATATTTAATATCGTGATTGATAAGATTGTGGAAAATGCCTTAAACTGAATGTCATTCAGAAATAAATTTGAATTTATAAATTGGAATTACGAAATAAATTTTATCCGCGATTGATAAATTTTCATCCAAGTATACAGGAAAATGTCTGTATGCATATACGCATATATATTATATTTCTAAGGGAACAAGTCGATATTCGTCCTTAAAAAAATCGAAAAAAATATCCACGAAATTATGATTATAAATTAAAATTAATAGTCTCATCCATTAATGAAAATTAACGATAGTAATAATAACGATAATAACAAGGATAATAAAAATTAGAAGAAGTTTCTTAGCTTGATATATTTTTTTAATCTTTCCTTTGCAGCGTATTATTTTGTAGAGGAAAAATGGCTTCATTTAAAATTATCAAATGTTTACTCTCACAACGAGTCATCAAATGAAATTCGTGTCATCAAAAAACACTGCGTTCAATATAATCAAATGGAATTAGTGCTGGGGGCTATTTATCAATACAATTTAAGCACCAACGACGAAGATTGCCATTAAGCCCGCATTATAGGTCATGCTGATTTCCATCCAAGTTCAGCGCGATTGCTGATACGAATTTTCGAAATGGGCACGTTTTTCTTCTAATGTGATTCTAACCTTGGGGATGGACGGTACGATGTCGTGTACAGATGAGGGTCAGTGGCGATTATGCAAATGAAAAGTCGTAGATAGGCAATGGGGCTTCGGTGTAGGTGTGACGAGCTTATATCTGTGGACTATAGATCAGTGGATCTATAGGGATGATATATATATATATATATTTGAAGGAAGTTGGATGTTAGCTCTGGACAAATTTAACATGAGATACAAGAAAATGGCGGTCCTTCAATTCAAGTGTAGATGAGGCTTTAAACAATAGAGATTAATGAATAATGGTAGCGGATAGATTCTACAAGGAATAAAGATTAATGGTACGGATGATTTGATGTAGATTTGACAATTAATATAAATGCGTTGGGAAATATGAAATTGAAAGAAAATAATTTCGTATCGTTTGCTATTTTAGATAATGTAATATTCAAGTAATAGCTAGTAATGCTGTAATACCCTTACTCGATTACCGTTATGTTTGTTTTTTATATGATTTCATCACGTATTGTTTACACTAAACAGTACGATTAATAGATGGAAGTGTCACATAGTGTTTATGTTTCAAATATTTTGTACTATTGTTTTAATATAATCGTTTGAGCTTATTTGAGCAGAAATTTTTTTTACTTTTAAAATTCAAATACGATATTCGAAAAATCGTCACGTTTCGGTAGCTCATTAACAAAAAAAAAAAAAAAAAAAAAATAATTAATAAACTAATATTTAAATTTAAAATTTATTCGTTTATTTTTACGGTATTTTTATGCAAATTTCTGAATGTTACAAAAGAATATGTAAAAATTATATTCATAAAGTACGTTACGCACAATGATGCACATGACCCAAATACTTATGTAAATAGCCTCAAATACAGTATTATTAGAAAATTAGTTTCCGTAAATTCGTTCAATTAAGTGATTATTATTATATTTTCTTATCGAGTACATAATTAATATACGAAAACATTTACCCAAGTCATTCAAAGTGCAATTACTCTCAATTGCATGAGTTTTTTCGGGACCTGTAATATCCAATTCTTTGACATCTTCATTTTTCGTGCCAAATCTAAATTATTCACATTACTAGCTTCCACCAATATCAAGATATTAATTTGAAGAGTAAATTTTACATGTCCGACTGCTTTATTATATTATTCGGGAGAAAATGGCGCTGGAAAGCGAAGGCTAAACCCAACTCGCACGAACACTAACTTACTGTAACCGAATAAAAAATCAATATGAAATAATAAAGTTGGCAAAGGAAGAGCTTGTTTCGTGATTGTGCAGTGCCAAACGTATTTATCGATGTCAGATAATGGATTTGCTATCTAACTTTGGAGCTGGTGTATCGACTTTTAATTAGCCATTCGAGTGCCATTCATTCGTAGGCGAACTGAGAAAATAAAAGCTCGGAGTTTAATAAAATCGGGCGGCCGAAGGGAAGAAAGTAGCATTCCCACTTTCCGGATACATTTTTGCCACATGGCTTGAGCGTCTGGATTGCCGGGCGCTTATTTCGAGCACATGAATGCAAAAATTTCGTGCTCCGCGAGAGGCGCGCGGGACGCCGCATCTCCCAGCCCCTTCCACACCTGTCTCATCCCACTCTCCGGTCGGACGTGTAAATATCTAGGTTAATGAGACGGGGCTGAGGTCGTACCTCCGCCTCCACCTCCACCGCCTCCACCTCCACCGCCCCCGCCCCCGCCCCCGCCTCCGCCCGGCCGCCCACCCCCGGGCTGTTTTGCCAAAAGACCGGAGAAATGCCGTGGAACAAAGGGCATCGTTAATAGCGCGCGCCGCGGATATTCCGGCTGCGATGGTAATCCATCCGGTGAAAAATGAATGGTGTGAGACGAAGCTGTTTTACTTTGGATTTGCGGATGGACGATGAGGGATCGCAGTGGCTTCGGACGCGTGTCAAGATGTACTTTGGCCTGCCTCCCGCGGTGCTGCTATTCATTCTAAAATGCTTGAAGAAACTTTGAGCCACATAGGAGGCGATTAGCCAAGTAGGAAATGTGTGCGTGCGTGCTGAGCAAGTAACTTTTGACGGACCTTGAGGTGCTTGGTTAAGCTAATTTCGTATTAAAAGCGATGGTTAAATTAATGAAAGAATTGATTCTCGGGCATGCATGTCCATATATATATATATATATGTATGAGTATTATAGTATATATATAAACAATATGATAGTAAGCAATTATTTTAAAGTTGTAAACCAAGTACATGGTGAGCATGAATTGTCGTAAAAGTAGTGTAGTAATAATATCATAAATCAAATTATTAGATCAGGTTTATTATTTAAATAAATGTTCTCACTTGCAACTCGCAAATACTTTATCAATAAATTATAGCTATTGTAGAATTTTTAGAGCTCCTCGTTACTTTCTCTCTCTCTGGTTGAGGCAAGTTTAATTATAAAACAAGCATCGATGTAATTACAGGCTAATATTTTAGCGCGTTAGCTATGGTAATTCTGTCGAGCTTGCACTTTATGTAAAAATCTATAAACTTTCATTGTAGCATAGCTTTTATAAATTTCCTATAAAAGAAGCCTCTGCTCAGCAACGGAAAATTGCTCTTCAAACCTATTACAAAGTTATCCAACTTAAGCAACATTGCTCGTGATTAGGGCCTAATCAGAATGGATGTTAAAGCAGGGGAGATCGGGAGTCGAGGCTGCGCTTTATGGGTGAAAAAACCATGATCTCGATAAAACAGTAATTTCGGCCTCGATATATGATGGCCTCGAAAGGTAAATCTCGAATTGATATTTATGAGGGAGCTTCATTAAAGAGCAAAGTTCCCGAACGTGTTGGTAATTATTAATGCTGCTGCAGGTGATGTGGGCAAGCCATCCTGTAATTTATTTTTAAGTGAAAGATCTTCTTTTAAGGAGGCCGAGACGAGCTCCTGTGCGCCTAGCTTTGCCTGAGCCGCAGGACGAGACCTCCACGTGAAGGGAAAGAGAGTTGCCATTTACGCTTAAACGTGCCGCAACAGCCTTGTGCTTTTAGCCTGCCCGGGATGTAAGACAGCGGGGGCATGGTGGTGGTGATGGTCGTGGTGATGGTCGTGGTGGTCGTGGTGGTGGTGGTGGTGGTAGTGGTGGCGGTGGTGGTGGTGGTAGTGGTGGCGGTGGTGGAGGCAGCGGTTTTGGATTGGAGGGGGGGGGTGGATTGGCGGCGGGTGGGGGAGGGACGAAATCGACGAGCCCGTGGAAACGGTATAGGCGCTCTTCTATTAGATTCTCATTCACTCTACTCGTTTACCTCGCCCTCTTGATTTTCTTCCCTCCTACACTGTTCTTTAACTCTCGCCGAATCAAGTGGACTTGCTTGACTCCCTGTCTTGCCTCGTTTTTTTCGCTCGCCACCACCACCCGTTACCTCATATCCCCTATATTACCTAGCGCTCTCTCTCTCTCTTTCTTTCTTTTTTGGCCTTTAGCGTGTAGAGAGATGATTTGTAGGTAGCGTAGCCAGCGATGTTCAGCTATTGAGCTTTAGTAGGATGAATTTTCCGACGAATTTGATCGAGCTGTGGGACGACGTATTATCATTATTCCGGAGGGAAGCGAATTTTTTGAAAAAGTAAAATGGCATTTTAATTGAAGGCAAAAAGTTAAATGAAACTCGAGATATTGCAGGATCTGAATTCTGAACTCCTCGGCTTGTGAATTCGATGATGTAATAATAGGTATAAGCTGGGAAAATTTGATAATTCTTATATGTGATTTTAATATAGGCATTGTAATAATAGGAAGTAGAGGAGACTTGGGAATGTCGTGCTTGAGAAATGATTTGCAATCTTTCGAGGAGCAGAACAACTATATTGGGCGTCGATTTCATCAAGTTTTATTTGCACGCGTGTCAATTGAAAAATTAATACCGTATGGATAATCAGAGTGACGACGGCCATAATTTGAAATTGTATATAAGCAACTTTCGCCAATAGTTTAGAGTAGTTTAGTAAGTAATGCAAGATATATATATATATATATGCGTCAGTTAGTATTTCTTGATTAAATAATATCGTAGATCGTATGGGATATTATTATCATTATTTTTGAAAACTGAGATTAATTAACTTGACTGTTGGCACTGGTGACACGTTGTCGGAAGCAATATCGAGACAACCGGCGGTATCGCCTGAAGTTATCGGAATCTGTCTAGTGAGTGAACTTGATGCACTAATAAAGTTGAACGCTCAAGTTCATTATATTTATAAGAATAAGGCTCATTAATAATTGGAGAATCCAAGTGTAATACTTTGGAAAATGGGCAAGTAAATGGCTCTTACAAGTAATAATGCTTGCTTTTAGATGTAATTAATCTTTAACGAACATTGTTGGGCTTCGCAATGTTTGTTATTAAAAAGACTTATTACGCGTAATATTCTCTTTGACAATATTGTAGCTGATGGCATATAAATTATCTGATTATAAGTGTACAAAGGAATTTAATTGAAACATGCTTAAATATTTATTCAAGTTTTTCCCCTCATTAAAGACTAGTCATTAACAAACTCGCATTCTAATTATCCGCAATGATCCCGTGATTACTTCTTCTCTCGAGCACCTGCTTTCGAGCATCGGCTGTACAATACAGTGACATAAATTATTTAACGTCGGCTCGAGCGAAATATATTTTTCTCACGCTTTTCTGATCGAGTCAAGCAACATAAATCCGTGACAGTAACACCGTTATTTACTTTCCGCCGCTTTCGATTCCTCGATCCGCCGTATACGTGCATCGCGATCCCCCCCCCCCACCCTTCCCTTATTCAGAAATTTTATTCGGGTCGGGCGCACTGGATTTTATTGGTCGTCTCATTGGCGTCGCTAGTGCGGACGAGATTATGAGGATTGTAAAATTCGTAATGGCTTTGGCGATTGCTTGCGACTTTACAGGAGTGAGGCGAGAGTGAGGCGAGAGTGGCTTTAATGCGCCTCTTTGTCGTCAGCTCTTGATGAGTCTGGAGGATCGAGAGGATGGATTAGTCGGTGACGTAACATCCTTGTAAGACATTTTACCGTTTTTAGAAAGATATTTAAAGTTGAGCACTTGGGGATATTCGGGATTTGCGACGAGCTTATGCAGCTCGCTTAATCAGGTTACGCTGTTGCGTTCGCTTATGGATTAGTGTCCTCTTTCTCTCTCTCTCTCTCTTTCTATCTCTCTCTCTCGTTAGATAGCTAGGGCTCGCAATGAAATTCCATCGTCCTTCTCCGTATGACTTTTTAATACTCTTAATTTGTTTTCTTGTGTCTTAATGGTAAGGCTGAGGAATTCTTGTGGTCGTTAAGGGCCTGCAATTTATCGGTCATTAATATTTGACAGCAGTCTTTGAAGATTAATCTTTGGTGGGCCAGAATTCGGTCATCGGTCATCGGCATTAATACCATTGGACCAATAAAAACAATCTGCCCGGGGCCCGGGGGAACGACTTTAATTGCATTATTGAATTTAAGATTCAATAAGTAAAAAGCAGGGATTGGTTAAAAACATTGCCCGCATCTAAGTTTTTATATGCTTGGAAATACTCGAGTTGGCGTACAAATAATCGGAGAGGAATTAAGAGGAGAATGAGGGTTCGAGGTGTAGAGGAGAGAGGAAAAAATATCGACCGATGTCAATAAGAAAATAATAGTGGCTGAAAGAGTATCGATAAACAACACTCGCGAGGAAGCATTAACCCACATGCGTTAAAGATGTATATATATATATGTATATATCCGGTTTGTGAGAGAGGCCGGGTAAATGGTAATAATACGAAATGAGATACAACTGTGCGCGTAGCGATCATTTTCGCGAAAAGTGATCAAGTCCAAAGTGTAATTGTAGTGCCTGCAATTGATAATTCATAGTCGACGTTTGGGGAATTAGAGCGTCCGAGTGGCAATGTAAGTATTGCAATCTCATGGGGGTGCTTACATACACCGTTGTACGCTTACAAGCTTACGTATGCATACGATCAACGTGGTCACGTGGCCATTATGCAAGTACCCGCTCGACGGCACCAACTTCCTCGGCTCTTCTCCGCCTACACAATGATAATAAAAAACATGAGTTTTCGACGCTCGGATATTGACTACCAGCAGTTTGTGCTTTGTATCTTCGTTGCACGTGCTCCACGAGACCACTACTGGCGAACACGAACCGGGACAAACAAGTCGCATGAATTAACTTAAAAATGAGAAGATCGAACAGATAGAGCGAGAGATATGCGACCTCGGAATACTCTCCTCTCGCTCCAAGCGGAATAGCATATATAAAAGTAACGCGCCCTCCATTCCATTGGCTATACTTTTATATAATACATATTGAGCTTGTTGGGTTACTTAATGCCCTTTACCTTGTAGCATTCATTCAATATCGAGTCCTTTTAGAGTACATGTCGGGTGATATATTTATTACACGCGCGGCTTGTGTGGCGTATCTCGGTAGACCATCATACGTGTCAATGTCGCTAATAGTCGACACTTTTTCACGATAAATTCAAACGCTCCTCCTCGCATTCACGCTAATACTCTTGCCTACGAAAACTGTGTATAACTCCAAATAACTCCAAATTAATAATATCACTCGATGAAGATAGGAAGCCTCAGTAGCACATGGTCATCAGCATCAACATTGGAATAATAAGTTCAGGGGATTTCAGCCCAAGTTAATGTGTCTAGCTCTTACAAGTACTCTTATAAGTTCGCACTGAGAGTGTACCAATATTTTCTATAAATTGGCCATTCTATAAATATCTATAAACATCTATAAATATCTATAAATATCTGTAAAGATCTATAAACATGTATAAAAATATCTATAAAGATCTATAAATATCTACAAAGATCTATAAAAATATCTATAAAGATCTATAAATATCTATAAAGATCTATAAAAATATCTATAAAGATCTATAAAGATCTATAAAAATATCTATCTATAAAGTATTGATTATAATTGCGACACTTTGTGTTCAAACGAGCAATTAAATGACAGAAGCGAAGCCACAAATTCATTAAAAGGCGTGACCCCTTTCGGGAACAATTTTCAAAAAAAACAAACAAACGCACGCAGTTTGATTCCTATTCGCGCTTTATCGCCGAGCAAAACGTTAACTTATCTATCGAGGCTAAACATTGAAATGCGGCGCACACGGTTGGCTGTTTTTCATAAAGTACCGCCACGAAAAGAAGAAAAAGGCGAGAGAGAGAGAGAGAGAGAGAGCGGGCGACAATCCGAGCGCGTGTTTACATGTAAATGCGCCGTTCAGCTCGTTAAAATTAATGATTTCACACTGGATGAATACGTCGAGGGCATGATCGGGCAATCTCGTACTTTTCCTTACTGCCCTTTGCCGAGGCTGAGGGTCGAGCTCCCGGATTTCCGGCGACTCGTTTACCCTCCAATTGTGCCTTCGATAACATTGCGAGTCGCTGTATTAGAGAGTCGAGCTTTGTCACTTTTATACGCGTACACGCGAATTTGATGCGAGGCCTTGGTCGTGACGAGAGGAAGATGGAATGTAAAGCCAATTCCGTTCTTCTGGAATCCTGTCGATTAGTAAACATCGACCTGCACTTCAACATTCACATTCGACATAATCGAGCATCCCAACTTATTTACAAATCATTGCTATTTATGAAATTTTATTCCTATTCGCTCTCTGTACTATTGATTTCGCTTAACTTTACATTTTAAACATAATTTCTTATTGTTACATTACAATGCAAGCTACACATTTTTAATTTTCATGTAAATGAAAGTATAAATTGTTTCGTTGCCAAGTTACTTGGCAGCTATTATTTTTTCCAACTATTTTTACGTACCTCATATAAAACTGAGATTTATTATTTACGTTTTATTACAATTATTGCAGGCATTTTTTTTTTTTTTTTTTTTTTAAAGAATTTTTTAAACTTTATCATTACGTAATTCAGGACTTTTTTGTGAAATAAACATATTTCTCTTCCCTTCGCATCGGACACATTATTTTATCGGAAACGTAGATAAAATGGATGTAACCTTATTAAGTTAATTTGACTGAAGTCGAGAATAAAAGATAAGAAAATATCAGACTGAATAATTGTAAGAAAAATCCCTCGGACGGCTTAAATGTGCATTCGAGATATTGATTAAGTAACGAAACAATTTCATTTTACAGAAAATGTATATATCTTTAATTTTATCAAGTATACGGCGAATTATTTGTAAGTTAAAAAGTTTTAGATCAAAAAACTTTATAAATTGTATATAATTTTATGAAAAGATAAAAATATAACCTACTTTCTAAAAGCAGCTTGAAAAACACGCGTTTATGAAATTTCATGATTTTATATAAGCGTAATGAGTTCTATTCTATACATAAAATTAAGCAAAAAAGGAAAAAAATTTACATACACATACACACACACACACACACACATATATATACATATATACACATGTATTTATAAAAAGATGCTCACATCAATACAAATAGTTTCAAAAGAGTTAATTTTGTTCGTAGAATTGTTTATAATTTTCACGAAATAATTTAGTAAAAGACTAGTTAAATTTATTAGATATTTGTGCAAATATGTATTACTTTAATTTCTGAAGAAAACCCTTTGGTTCTGTTTTCTTTTCCAGATAAAACGAAATATTACATTATTATAGAAGTTTAGCCTTAATGGGATTTTATTGGATTAGCATTATAATTATAATCACACAATCTATTATAATATTTATCAATTCTATATTTGCATTCTGCCTGAATACTCCTGGGCACCAGCCAATTAATCACAATAACTGATATTTAAATAAAAGTCCATAAATAAAAATAACAGACAAAGTATTATAAAACCAGTGGGAAGTTGAAACTTGCATTTTTAAATGTGCAGCGTCTCTAGATATAATTACCAAGTACCAAGTCATGAAATAAACAATAATTTCAAAAGTAATTTTCTTTTTCATTTCTTCTCTCTCTCTCTCCTGCTTCTCCATCTCCACCTCAGCTTCTCTACCACGAGTATAATTTTTAATAAAGAAATAATAACATTTTAAAAATAAAGTGAAGCTTAAAAGTAAGATTTTCGAGTAGAGAAGGCAGGATTAGAATCTCCATCGATTACTATTAAAGATAATTATAAAGTCGTGGATTAAAATGCAGATTGGGTTTCGGAACGAACTTTAGAGTCAAATATTTTTACGTCTCAGTGTTATCCATATAATGATTTGCCCTATATCGACTAAAGGCTGCAAGCCGCATAGCTTTAAAAAAAAAAAAAAAAAAGACGAATTTAACTCGATCACGTTTACCGAAGCTCCGTCCCCGTTTACTGCCAAAACGTCTTTTATCAACGGAGCTTTCAAAGTTTCTCCTTTACTTCCTGGCCAAGTACCCTACACCATTATTCACAAACACACGCATGCTGTTTGCCCAACAGTAACTACTGTTCGCTGCAGTTCAACTAAGCTAAATGCGAGATGCAAACGAGCAATATCGTATATTAGCTTCTTAAAGGACTTTCGTAGCAGATTCTCCTGAAACGTCTCAACTTCCGAATGCGTACTTACAGCCACTCGTCTCCCTTCCTCCCCTCGGTCCAAAAATCCAAATCTACCCGACAAAAAGACCGTTTTTTGTCAAAAAGAACGTCCCCCGTCCAACGGGACTCTACGACACGCACACTTGCGCACAACCGTCGAGGTCACCGTTGCACATTGCCCCCCCCCCCATCGCGTAACCGCGAGCCCCCGGGCGCTCCGAGGAGGGCCGGCCAAGGCTCAAGCAAAGAAAATATTTGGGACGTACAGGTGATGGCTGGCGCGCCTGTGCAGGTGTCTCAGCTGCGAGGAGGTGAGGACGGGCATGCAGACGGAGCGCGATCTGTCCCTCACGATCCTGATGCTGGGTATGCCCTCGTCGTCGCTGCAGTCACGGTCGTCGCTAACGGGGCTGAGGGTGCCGCCGCTGCCGCGACGCGGTCCCTTCTTCTGGTGGCCCCCGGGGCCCGAGAGGCCGTTGCTCGGGCCGGAGCCCGAGGAGAGGCCCCGCAGCCGCGATACCAGCTTCATGTCCAGGCACAGCATGGCCGAATCCTCCTTCCGACTCCCGACCGCTCGTCTCCTGCGATTTTATACGCCCCCGGGCTACTCACACTTAACCTCCGAGAGGCTTCTTTGCTTGTTCGGGGAGGTCCGCTGCGGCACTATCGACATGGTCCGCCGCTCGGCAGCTTCCGATCTCCGGGCGCCGATGACCTCGGCCACCCTTATCTCTATCTAGAGATGCTGCACTCCAGAGGTGGACTCGGAGATATTTGGCGCTTTTGTATGGGAATTCAAAGAGGGATGCGTTGCTTCTGGAATTTCCAAGTAAACGCCCAAGTAGAGTGTGCTTGCTCGGCTGTAATTGATTTTAATAGCAAGTGTGTGGTGCGAGGGGCCCCTGAATGACCAAAGTATCATTACCTCTTGCGCGTCAATTGCGCGTCAATGCGAATTTAAAGAGATAATTACCAGGCAAATATTTGGCCAATGCTCTATTTATAAGGTAGTCGCGTGGGTTTGCGCGTTAATTTTCGCCGCAATAAGCCAAGTTGCTCTTTCGCAATTATTCCTTAGCTCAATAACATTGAGTTTACTTGCGTTATTGTGATTTCGAGATTCTCGTCAAAAGCTCACTTGTAACTTATGCCTCCGAACTTTCGATTATTGACGACCACTTTGCTTTCCTCCCTGTACTTAAATTTTCGATATAGTAACTATATTTTGGTACAAAATATCCTTTTCACTGTCTGTCTTTATTCAGATATATATATATATATATATATATGCACGTCCTTTATTCTGAATATTTGCAATGACAATATCAAATATCGTATTTTTATTTATAGCATATATATATATATATGTAGGTTCTTTGGGAACGGATAGATTATGATTCGATAAATCTTCTTAATATGTATGGTGTAATTGTAATAAAATTTGTTAAAGATAGTGGGGGGGCTTCAGATAACAATAGAATTTCAAAGAATGATTTTAGAATCTTAACGTACAAAAAATCTCATATAAAGTATATAAAGTCCCATTAATCTTTAATTAATTAATATTAAAAAAATGAACTTACTATAATAATTGCCAATGACGCATAAGTGTGTCTTACTTGTTATAAATGACTTGTATATTATTTTCTGTCTTTGATAATGTTGTGGAATAATGTCTTATAGTCAACGTCACATTGCTTTTGAAAAACCAAGCAGAGAGAGAGTGGGATTATAATGAATTGAAACAATACATTTTAAGTGGAATTAAACATAAGGGAATAATAGTAGAAACGGTGCACTTTAATATGTCGACGTAGTTACGTGAAATTTAGCAAAAATACTTTTCATTGTTAGTCGACGGTTAATTAAGAAACTTTTCTCAACCTATTTTTTTGATTAGACAGCTAGAATGTCTCAACTAATTTCTTTTCCTCGCCTCTATGGTTTAGTTTTGTCCTCGGCGTGAAGCGCATGTCTCACCTCCTCCCTCATTACTATCCATTCATCACATTCCTTTAAGTGAAACTTTACACAGCAGTAGTACTAATTGATAGAATAGTGAATTCCAATCTGTTCACTTCAGGATAACCCACTTTCTTTCGGGAAAGCAGTGGACAGTTTTCCCGCTTCCTTAAGCCACGCAGAGAACTTTGGCGAAATGCAAAAACAAGGCAATGCGACAAAGGGAAGAAGCTCGTGCCAAACGACGAGAAGCCAAGAATCTTCCTGTTTGTTTACGTCGTTTCCTTCATTTGTTCGGCCAACCGCAACCCCGAAACCTCCTTTGCTTCAACAGCACTATTGTTTCTTTCTCTCGGACACGTGAGTTTTATTATTCTTCGGGCGTCTCGACGTCCGCGATCGTCACCATCGGCGCCTTTGCTACGAGGCTTCCGAACTTTGCTTAACCACCACCTCCTTAAAAATTCAATTTCTTACAGAGTCGCCGCGAGCTTACCCCCCCCCCCCCAGCATCCCCAGTTATGCGCTCGGGCTAAGCTTTTTACCCCAAATGAAAAGAGCCCCACCCCCTCAAGCTATCCACAGCTCTACATATCTGTACCTCCTTCCCACTTTTATATCCCTCCTCCTCCTTCTTATACGCAACGCGAAAGATGCACTCTCGTGCTTCTCTTTTCCCTCTTACTTTTGTTTCGAACTCTCTAGCCAGCAACTGACGATCGTCTAACAAATACACATTCGAACTTACTTACAACTCTACATATCTGTATTTCCTTCCCACTTTTATATCCATCCTCCTCCTCCCACCTCCTCCTCCTTCTCCTCCACCTTCTCCTCCACCTCCTTATACGCAACGCAAAAGATGCACTCTCGTGCTTCTCTTTTCCCTCTTACTTTTGTTTCGAACTCTCTCGCCAGCAACTGACGATCGTCCAAGAAATACCATCCGAACTTTCGTGCGACAGAGGTTCGAAATTTTCAATATTTGTAGTTGGCATTGAGATTATTTGCCATTAGTACAATGGTTTTATGATATTATTTGTATAGGTACTTCTTGTATAGATCCTATCGTAATACTCAGTCTCTTCATGAAAGAGATTCTCTATTCACCAATATAATACTGGCATGAAGAATTCAATTTAATTTCACTTGGCCTTGGATCAAGTGATATTATCGAATGATAATAGACGGTACTTTTGTCAGTAAATAGGCTAGATAGATGACTGATTATACACAATACTAAGCATTACTCTGATTATACCAAATTAATGTAAACATCTAATATGATTTCGAATGACACAACTTAATCATTGAGCAGCATGTTCCCAGGTGATTTGTAAGTTCACAAAAAAAAAAAAAAAAAAAAAAAAATTGAATACTAAGGTCGTTTATTAAAGCGAATAAGCTGCAGGCTTTTTAAATTGTGTGAAATCAATAAATTTTATGAACTTGATGAAATAGTATATAATCGCTCATACGGAATCGTCTGTCATCTCTTTTGATATACAATTTGATAAAATGAAGTATTATGACATATGATGCGACCTATGCCAAATATAGGAAAAATTGTTCTTTACACGGAAAGAGATGAGAAAGGCGGGTGGGGAGTGGGGGGTGGGGGGGATAGATAGTTTGCAAATACCCTTGAATTAATTTTCATGGCCTGCGAAACACTTTGGCGCCCTATTTTCTTGGCGAAAAGCTTCTCTTCTCACTTTTTATTAAAGCTGGCATGCGAAAGAGGCGGACCGCCACGCTCATTTAGCTCAAAGAGATCAAATTTTTTTTGTTACTCTTGAAATCAAACTATAGACTTCAATGATCTAATAAGTTTCTTTTGTTTTTTATTACTCACTGCAATGCGTTTATACTGTGCGTTAATAAAGCTTTTAATACGTAATTTATCAATTAACGAATGATTTCAATGAAATGTAAAAGAAGAGTGGGAAATTTCGCAAGCGAGCAAGCTATTGAAGTTTTTTTTTAGTTACACGTCAATTATAGATATTTTTGAACGTTGTCTTAATTATCCTAAAACGAATACGAAACCGATAAATAAATTTGAACATTTGATAGGTATGATTTACGCAAATAAATAATATTTATTTTCAAATGCGTTTACAAAAATGATTACGGATATTGAAATAACCAGATAAAATAAAAAAAATTAAATTTACCCTATACATATCATGCGTTAAAAATGATTAAATTTTTTTTATTCTTTCGACAGCGGTAATATAATTTTATTTTTATAATTTATCTTTTTTATGAAATATTATTGTAATAAATATTTTTCAAATCGAATGAGATGAATATTTCTAGTAGAATGAACTGATACGTACATACAAAGAAAAAAATAATTGCATATTAATTCGTTAAAAAATATTATATATATATGTATGTATGTATATATGTATGTATTTCTAACAAGGTGAATAGAATTATTGGAGCAGTTATTTGACATTTTGTTAAATAGGAACGGATATTTTTAAAGAAGATGGAACAGGATGCACTCTATCAATGTATTAAGATAAAATACTTACGAAAAAGATTAAAATGCTACGATAATTCTTAACAAACTGTGCTTATTAAAATACCGCGTTCTTATCAAGAAAAGAGACTAGGAATGCAAATTAATTTAACGGTAAACTAGCGAGATTACCGAGGTCACTGACGTCTGATGAATTTTCAGCAGTTGAAATGGTTCTCACGGTATTCCTAATTAGCCAAGTATTCTCATGGGTCTCGCTATTTTAATTTTAACAACTATCTTTGCCATTACTCGATATATTCCTATACCACCTAATAAATACACGCCACGCAGATATTCTCGCAGCCCCAAGTTCCTTATCCGAATAAAATACTCCCCATATATGTCTCTACATTTATGTATATGTGCCCATCCATCTACCTGTGCAGATTCTGGATTCATAAGCCATCACACATATACACGGCCGTCAATGATTTACCTGAGCGGAACACGCAATTGCAACTGCTTCCTCTCTACCTCCACCAGCTACATTTTCAATTGACATTTGCCTGGCGCACTGACGACTGACATATGGAAAAAAAAATGAAGCGCACGGAGAGAGAGAGAGAGAGAGAGAGACAAGTTGGATAAACGATTAGGGGAAACATTTGTGTGACAGTGGTCACGAGGATGCGCTTCTCTCAATGAAAATCGCTGCCGGCGTTCGTGCTTCATCGACATCTTCCTAATCTCCCTCACTTTTCCTTTTCTCTTTTTATTTCTATGTATTTAGCATCAGTTCTGCCCCCCCCCCCCCCAACGCTGAGTCACATCAAACACAACACGAGCAGAAATATATTGGTTGACTGGTTGAGCGTGTTCCGTTTTTACGTTTTAATCTACTATCACATTGCGATCAGCATCGTGATTTTTGTCAATTAATTATTATGGATGAGGAAATCCTTTCTTTTAAATCTGCTTTGAACGCACATCGCTATTCATTAATAACTCGACGATTGCGATCTCTCAGCTAGTATTATATCGCGGACATTTTACGTAATACTAGCGACAAATAAATGTGCAACTAGACATAACATTGTTGTTGCACATATTTTAAGCACATTATGCCTGTATTTTATATACGCCGTTTTCATATAACTATTTACTAATTGAAGAATTTAGTTCCAAGTTTTTTCGAGCATCATTACTGACATTCGAATTATGAATTTATTGGGTTCGATATTAAATGCGAAAATGTTTGTAAAATTTCTTCTTATTTTTTTGCTTTAAATAACGCGCGTTGTTTTACATTATCTACAATAAACATTTACAGTATTTATTATATTGAGTTTCACATTATATGCGATGATAATAATTGTTATATGGAAATTTATTAATAAATTTTAAGTCTAGGACGGGTTGTACGTTAAATTTGAAAGTACATTTAATTGAAAATATAGAAATTATTTTAATAATAAGTTTGACAATAAACATAAGCCATTTAGACGTTCAATTTGCATGGGCTGAATTACGCTTATTCCCGAAGTTATGATTAAAACAAAGTCAAGTATAATCCGAATGAAATATAACGGGATTCATTTGTCAAGTATAAATTACTAGTATTTGAATATCAATGCCGGCCTTTATTATAACTAACAGGAGAATTAAAAATGCATCGCGTATTATGTAAGCCCGTATGAATTTATTTATTCGGACGTAATTTATGTTAATGACCCGTAGTGAACATTTCATGTTTGCAAATGAAAATTTGACACGGAATGAATTTTTTTCGAAAAGCGGTTGAAATTTAAAGACCAACGAATTTTGTCGTCAGTTGTGAATTCTTCATCTTTATTTAAGTATTTGATTATTAATATTAAATACTAAAATTGCATTTTATTTTCACGTGAAAACGTAATGTAATATATACACACACGATATTATTGAATGTAAATCGATGTGTGTTACGTAGATGGTTAAAGTGTCCAACTACTCTGCGCGAAAATCGAATTATTATTAATTAGAATGTTTTGGGCGTGAATAATATTTTATCGTTTATCTACGCTGAACGATCGGAATTATTCAATTTATACGGGGCATTGCTGCGACATTTGTTTTTGAAAAAATAATTGAAAAATTCCCTCGCGATAATAAATTTTGCACTTTTATCATCTACGAGCGCAGTCCAATAAAAATGCTAATTGCTGGCCGCGGTATCGGCTGTTAATTAAATTGACGCATCCAATTGAAATAAGCGATCGAGAAGCTTGTTGTAAAATTGAGTCCGAGTTGCTTTTCCCTCGTCTTTCTTCATTTTCTTGCAACTCTTTGCTTTTTGGAAATTGGATTTCATAACTGTTATCGCAGAATCGTTTTATTATACTATATCATAATTTATAAAGCTTAAAGTCCTTCTCTGTCTTTATTGGAGTCGCCTTTGATCAGAAAAGCCAATGAGTCAACAGTAGAGACGTTTGGCTTTCGTTAAAACATCGTTTCAAAAAATATTTATATTCGAGCACAAATATCTCTTTTTATCGACGGATATTTCATTTTCGTACAGCATGTTTGTAGTCGAGAGAAGTCTTTAAAATTGTACAGAATTATTTATGTTGGCAAGGTATATACAGAATAAAATTCTACTACAAATAAATACAAGATTTATATTTTTTATTAGATAAATTATGACCGCATATAAAAGAGTATTATTGTCTATTGGTATTGTCGAGCATTACAGATTCCTTGGGTTATTAAGTATCTTATTGGGTAATATTGGCGCGTCTAATGCAACTGTAAAAGTAGAAAAATTTATTCAATCTCTATTGCTGAATGTGCATCTGAAAAATTGAACGAGTCACCTGTGGGCACGAATGAAGCGACACTAATTAAAAATCCAAAGCGTAAGGAAAGCAATGATATTATATGGATTGTAAATTATTTAGTCCTTAAAGCTCACTAATAACATAGATAAGTCAACCACTTTACTATCCACGTAATTTATGGAGTCTCTTCCTGCGTCTAGAAAGTAGATAGGGCCAATTCAGGTTAGACGCGAGTCTAAAGAGTTAACGAGGAAAAGTCCAACATTTATTTTCCTCACATACATATACGAGGCTTCATTATTTGCAAGATATCTCATTGCTGACAATGAAGTAGTTAAGAATATAATTAAAGTGGTGACAGTAATATGGGTCACGATTTACGAAATTGAAACGGAAGATTTACGTTTTTTTTTGCAGAGAATTCACCTGACTTTCATTTTGATTATTATGCATTATTATTCGTTATTAATTAATTTAGTTATAAGCATTCGATTACTATAGCAGAAGGTCAAACAAATTTATATTGGCAAATGATTTTTTTGCATTTTAATATTCTTTGTTGTTGTTAAGCGAAATAAGTAAATGAGAATTTATTTATCAATACTAGTGAAATAAGGATATTAATAAAATATAAATAAATAAATAAAGCTGATATAGTTTTTGCGAAAGCAAAGTTTTTTCGTTACAGAAAAATAATAAAACGATTCTGTAAAGAACTTAGTTTTTACCCAAACTATTTAATTATTTTTCTTGAAAAATTACGGTTCGTTAACTATTTAATTATTTTTCAGGATTAATTGCATTTTCCGACGATGAGCGAAGAATTACAAATGAATAAAAAGTTATTGCAATTTTCGAAGAATGCTGACGAATATTGTGATATTATTTATTTATTTAAGTTACGTAATAATATTTATTATGACTTGTAAGCCGATGCGTCTAATGTCAGATAATTAATTCATGACTCACAATAATAGTTTTTGCTTTGTCTCTCTTAAAAATTATATATCTATGAGCAGGTCATTTCATACGTAATTGCATAAGAGTTATGCGTAAAAACAAATGTACGATTTAATTAAATGACAAAGTGAGGTGAACCAGAATGAATCTGAAAGTAATATATGTTGTTTAACATAGATTTAACGTTGAGGGAATAGCAATTATTGCCTCTAAATAAATCAACTAATTCCCTCCTACTTTAATAAAAATTCATTGCACTTATCTCAATCAAAATCTTTGTGCCCGTAAGCGCAAGCTTTTTAGTCAAGTAAATAGATTTTACACAATTTATCCAAACGAAATTTCATTAAAACATCCAAATTAAAGAGTTGTTTTTTTTTTTAAATCTATTGATAAGAATTTTTATTATTACACTTGTACTTATATTTTTACAAATATGTACAATGTAAATGGAGAAAATAGGGAATAGCTCGCAATAGCTTTTTCGTTAAACCGTACAATTGATTATAGAAGACGTAAGACATTGTCCTAATTTTTACAGAATATTCATCACACATTATTATTTATTAAATGTCTAAGATAATGGGATTTTTATAAAACGATAAAATCCATCCTATCGCTTAAGATTGACTGCATAAAGCAAGTGAAAATGTGAAAATAGTAGAGAGGAGCAATAACGTGCAATTACAAAAGAGAAAGAGTATCTTTTGTTATCATAAAAGAAAGTTATCTGGAATATTTAGATATTTATTTTTTCAGGCAGACTTTGTCGAAACGTTATTATTATCATATCATCAGTCAGTGGGAAGGAAAAGGAAAAAATTGAACGAGGAAGTATAGTCAAAGGCGATTATCGGCTAAAGTCCTCGTCTCGTCGCACCTCCTAACAACTAAGCACTTCCGGTCAATCAATCCAACTTCCCATCCCGACGCTCTGACACATCCACCACCCCCAAGTTCGCGAAACTTCCGCTCGTCTCGCTTTCGATCTTCATCTCGCCGACGCGACACACACGCACGCGGGCGGCAAATGGAGAGTGCGAAATGCTATGCGTGAGCCGAGACGGAGAGAGAGAGAGAGGAAGGGAGGGCCTATGTATAGGATAGTCCGGACCTATTTCAGTAGCCGCAGTCGAGGGTTCGTTGTAGCGGGGTTGTAGCCGAGTTTACCTGGGGTTCGCGAGGCAAATAAAGTGGCGTCTGGGCCCTGGATGTCGAGGCTCTCGTCCTGCGGGAGCCTTCGCTTCCCTGGCCTCGGGACGTCCGCCTGACGTGAATCGACCGCTACTACTTGGCAGGGACTTGTAATGCCGCGCAAGCCGCGTGACTGAGTCGCGATGCGCCACTTGGCAGTGATTCCCCTCTGTGAGTCTGGCGTGCCCTTATCTCCCCGATCGATGCCCCGACTCCTTCCGAGCGCCAAGGCATTCGAACGTCATTCGAAAGCAGACCGACTGCTTAATGGCGAATGTATGGCGAATCGCTGGCAGTTACGAGAATTCGTTAATTAGTTGAACTCTCGGATCTCGCGGCCAACCTCTTTCTCTTTTCACGCGGACAATGGCCGATTTGTCATTCATTAGTAAGGCGTAGAGGCCAATAATTTGGATATAAAGGACAAAGGGACAGTCGATGCCAAGAAAGTGGATAACACGAGTAAACAAGGGGCCGTAGCGTGTAACGAGTGTAGTGTAACATAATCATTTAATAGGATAAATAAATTTGTTTGACAGGGGCTTCGAATTTCAACACTGATCCAACGACCTTTATTTTACCATCTATTTCGAGCATTTTATTACTCTTTTGAATTGACGCATAAATACGATAACGAGTAGATATTTAAGGATGCTCGACAAAATTGTGTTATTAATGAATTGCCCGTTGAGTGTGATTACTTTATTTTATTTTTAGGTAGTATTACGTCATTTATGGAGGTAAGAAGGGTCCGGCTTGAACATTTTCTTTTCATTGAACTATTTCCATCTAATTTCTTCTGTTCTTTTATAATATTTAATGGCCGCGATAGTTTTCCATTAGAATCCTTGGCTTTTATCCAAATTATCTAGCTTCGAAACAGCATAAATTTTTATTTAATTATTTGATTGGGGATAAAGTTTCAAGCTTCAAATACCTTTTTCAAACTCGCACTCCGATAAGCTAAGCACGTACATTTTCGTAGACACGAATCCTTATAAATATAATTTGAAATCAATAACGGCTACTTGAAAAATCTTGGTAAACAGTCGGCAACATCGGCCTGTTTATATTTAAATCTTAAATCATTAATGCTTCCCTATACACGAGAGTATAAATTATCCTCTATTAAAATAATATTAATTAGAAATGGATGATGAATTAATGCGTGATTATTCAAGACCAAATGAGCATTAATTAATCAAGGCGATAATTTATAATCGGCCGATTTATATTATCAGATCGGGTAGGAAAGTTCGGTTGCAATTTTCGCATTTATCCACTTACTTGGAAACAAAAATGTCTCAAATATTTTATTTTTATATAAATCGTATATAAGAAACACTTTTACCTCGCTTTTACGATCATTATTATCTTATTATTATTATTCTCGAAAACATTGGTTTGTACTTCATCTTTAGCGTCCCGCTGTGTATATCCATTAATAGAGATAATATTAATGTTAGATTTTTTTTTGCTCTCAATTATTCAGAAAGAGAGAAAAAAAGCAGCTGCAATTCTTTTACTCTTTGAAAATGATTTTCAAATGATGGTGAAATAATTATCCAAGACGATTATACTTATAAATTCTAATACGTCAAGCCGTAATAAATAAATAATAGAACAATTTAAAATTAGACGCACATACGCCACAACGTCCCAATGTCTCGAATTAATCATACGTTTAATAAAATAAAAGAGGCTTACTTTTATTATAAAGGAGTGCACAAAATGTGTCTTACATTTATATATTAAATGTCAAATAAAATATTTATCTGTGATTTACATTTAGTCCCGGAGAAATAGAAACCGACATTTGGCGCACTTGTTCCCCTACAACCATAAGATTTTCCATTTGAAATATTTCTTACACGATATATATTTTTTATTCTTTTTTTTTACAATTTTTTGTTTCACCCGCAGCTCCAAAGATTCTCATACAGCTACTCTCTTTTACACTAATGCAGCAATAATGCGCGAGTGTGTGCGCGTAAGCGTACGTTGATATATTTTTGTAAATAAGTTTGTACATATCGCAAGTATGTAGGTACAAGTGTTGCCCCGCCTCATATAACTCAAAAGGAATACGAAGAAAGAGCGCGGATGGTAAGGCGGGGCGGTGGGGCGGCGGGAGGGAGGGAAAGGAAGATAAAGAGAAGGAGAGAGAGAGAGAGAGAGAGAGAGAGAGAGCATCGAGTCGCGACGGGATCCATGAATTTTATTAAGCGACCGTCGAGGAAGGGCGAATTTAAGCTGACGTATGCGTTCACGTAAAAATGCACTTTTTCACGTCGATGCACAACTTATTTTTCCTGTTACCGAATATCGTTATTTTCTTTTAAATATCATATTTTATGTATACAGCTTTTTATGCACTATTGCTGAAAAGAGTTGACTACTTTTATGTTACGTACGGACGTGTGTTTCGAGTTTTTTACTTTACGACTTCAATGGGAGTGCTTCTTCGTCGTGTGCGATAAAGGCATGTAAAGCACCTGAATGTGGCTTATTAATTTTTTGTATAAATTCATATTTATATGTCGATGAGTACAATAGACTATGGACTATACAATAACACACAATACTCTTGGTAATATAAGCTACTAGGATTGTGAAATAAGGAGAGATGAACAAAGCAATTTTCATTTACAATACCATATTTGTGTAAAGATATGATTGAAAGATGACGATCGTTAATTATGGATTGTGAAATATCCAAAGTAAAAAAAGCGGAACTGTACGTTAAGAATGATAGAGAGACGGTAATTTTTGAAATATTTTCCGCTTAATAATTTAATTATCTCGCTCGCAGTTATTGCTTGAATCGAGTCGAAAGCAAAAAATAAAACAAAGTTTAGTTTAATTTCGGCTAATAAATATTATTCCCTACTAAACCAAAGTTTCAATTCTAGTGTTTGGAAAATCAACTTATCAACGCCACGCGAAACTTCATCATATCACTTTGTAGGAATAGCGGTCGCCTATCGCCTTGGTCTCGCTAATCTTCAATTAACATCGAATCGATCGCTAAATAAATCTCTCGGGCGCGAATTCTTCACATCTGGGACAATCCCTCGTCGTTGCAATTTATTCATAAATCCGGGCTCGTGTAAATCTCGCAAACTATTTGCAAGTTGAGAGGGCCTATTACGCGCCGCCGTTTACTTCAAAATGCCGATCATCCCGTGCCAACTAATACGCGAAGGCACAGGAAAGTTTGCCGGGCTGCAAACTTGCCCCGCACTTTGCCCAAGTCTCACGATCCTAAATACCCGGCAGCCTAGATTCCCGACGCGAATTCACGCTCGAGTCGATTATGCACCTGTGCCTCCGAGGCTGACCTCACACGTATCAATTTTCCAAAATCACGTACGAATGGCGCAATTCCGTTAGGGATGATTTCGTCGAGGCGTGCCCTATATCTATATATCTATATAGGATATGTCCCTCTCTCTCTCTGGCCACTTTGGCCCGGCATATCGCATTAAATAGAAATCCGGGTTGCAGGATGACAATTTGTGCTGCGCCAGGGAACGGGGGGGGGGGCGCGTATTATAATGCGAGTCGACAGGTGGGACGGCGAGTTTGAGAGTCGGCGATGGCCTTGATGAGAAAGCGATTAGCTTCGATCGGCTCTGCAGCGTATTTTCGTATGGGATTTGCGAGAGTTATTTTGGGGCCGTTGGTTGTTGGCGAGTGGCGATTGGAGATGCTTGGAAATTGCAGGATCGAGGAATGGAGAACAATGAAGAGCGAGTGTTTTGGAGTACTTGGATGAGAAGCGGCAGCCATACGTTTTTCGCTAATATTATTGGCTCCGAGTTGCAAATGAAGTTTATAATTTGTGGATAGTAATGGGCGAAAAAGGGTTACCGAGGTGGCGTTTTCCTTTTTTTTTGGAGGGCGGGGGCGTGGGGGGGATAGGGGCAATGGGGATGATTTTGAGAATCGTGCTCGTAGTTGCAGGATGTAAATTAGAAATATTTTTAAGAGAGAGAGAGAGAGAGAGAGCTAACGGGAAAACCTGTATATTTAGATATGAAAAGAATTTAATATGCATAACAAAAATTACTAGGTCAACGGCTATTCGAACGAGTTGTGTCACATAAAAAGCGAAAAATACTGGCGCAACCGTCAATATTGAAGATTTTTAACACAAGTCGAGTCTCTGTAACTCTTTTTTCATAATAAGTTATATAAGAGCAATAAGTGCGAGTGTATAAAAAATGGTATGGGAAGTAAATTAAAGGACTTGAATAATTCATGAGGCAAACAAAGTCTGCTCAGCCTCAAACATATAATTAGTAGATTTTATGAAATCAACGTTCTTTGATTTCCAATTCGAATGAAAGTTATATAATTGCAGATAACTAAGAGTATATATTTTTTTTTTTTTATAAATTGCTTCCGTGTCAGTTATCGCTCGTAAGCAATACGAATTCCTTCATGCAATCTAATGTAATTAACAATTGAAAGGCACACCACTACAACTAAAGCTGCTTTTATTTTATTGCCTGCTGCTCAATAATATGAGAAATACTGAAAAATTATTCGCTTTATTTGAGGAAAAACAGCAATATTCCAAGCGTTCATTATAGTGTCGATTATAATGTATCTGTAAATGTTGGGTGGAGTGAGTTTGGTACGTGAAGATAATTACAGTACGTGTGTGAGTGTGCTTTGTATGTTACGTGATATTTTCCTGCTGAAAAATTGACCTTTTGACTCGGCTCCATAATTTCGCTTAATTTTTCAGTTAAAATTCAGCATCCCGCAAGCTTCAAACTTTCACAAATGCATAAATCAATATTTGAAAATTTTTTTTCCAATCTCTTATATTTGGGCGACTGCCGAGCGCGTACGTCACTTAATTCTGAATTCGGAGAACTGCATTTTTGTAGCTTTAGTTGGAAGCGCAGAGTGCACCACAAATAGATCGCATGAAAAATCTGTGGATGATTCACGAGTTTGACAGTTTATAAGCATTGCGATGCCAGACAATAAATTCGCTAAACAATTATAGTACAAATTACTTGCAGCTGCTCGAGTGTTCCGCTCAGCTTCGATCAATGTATATACATTTTTGTAATTAACCTATTTCTCTCTCTCTCTCTCTCTTTCTCTCTTTCTCTCTTTTTTTTGTTCAACAACTGTCAAGAAATTTCGTTCCCGTATTCAATTAGCAGACGTGATTATTACTTAATGCGCAAAATAAACGAGCTGAGTAAGCGCCAATTGTTTTTGATTCGTCGTTATTTTCTGATACATCAGTAGTTAAGCTACGAAGGAGCAGAAATTAGTTTTGTTGGTCGTAAGGATTTATCAGGTCTGATTTCAAACTACGCTACGACTTGTTTTCTGTACCTAATTGCAAGTGATAAAGATGCAAGTGGCCGGTGATACTTTCCGTGTACTTTATTATTATCCTTTTGTATTTAAGATAGTTAAACTCAAATGTGACTTTAAAATTTATATAATGGATACTTTATTTAACAGCTTATCAATAAACGCAATATTAATTGATAATTGATTGAAAAATCGATCTTTTAGTATTAATTTTGATAAAAATGGCGCGATAAACGTATTTGCTTCGCGGTAATATTAATCTTGCTTACTGATCGTAAGTATCGTTTGCAAGATTTTAAAAATAATCATAAGACTATACATTATAAATATTCGCACTCGTTCTCATGAGTTATATATCGCATTATTTTCACGATTCCCTGAGACGATATTAAAGTGGCATTAAAATTGGAGCTATGGCCAGTAAAATACTTTTGTTACACGAATAACGCCTATTCCCCTCAATCTACTTCTCCCCGCATCTCGCTATCCTCCAAACGCCCACCAACCCACGCACCCACGCACCCACGCACGCACACCGGGAGAAGGGAAGTGTATCGTACCAAAATATTCGTTACTATATCACTAGGCTTGTCGAGCAAGTTCCTTAAGTGTCGCCTACTTCTTCCCGCGAAACAAGAAAACGAGGCAAAGAGAGCTTTGGCGAATTTCATTTCGCATAAGGAGCGCGCGTCAGCTAACCCGAGGAAAGTAACTCGATCCCCGCAGTCCGTGTCCCGGGGACTCGCACTCGCGACACTCGGTGAAAGCGCTTGGAAAGGCGCTCGCCCCGAGGATGGCCAGGGCCAGGCAGTAGGGTTCTTCGTACTCCCCCCTCCCCCCACCGCGGTATTACCTTCCCGCCCTTCCCGCACCGCCGGGCCATCGCCAGCCGAACGCAAAAAAACAGAGTCAAGAGCAATACTTACGGCAAGTGGGCCGAAAGCGAGCTTCAAGCCCGCGTACCTGGGAGTAGAGCTCGAGGAGAGGACGCGGACGTGCGCCCGCGTGCGTGAGAGAGCCAGCAGAAGTGCGCGCGGCCGCTCCGGCGGAGAGGCTCGGCCCGACTGGCGCCGCCCGCGCACCACATAAGCGCCCGCCCTACCACCTCCGGCGCCGAGTGCATCGACTGCGTGCGCCTCCTGGTGCGTTAGCCTCTCTCGCGCGCCTCGCCGACGCCGCGGGGCTTCGCCTCTTTCCGATCTTGTCGCCGTCGACGTGCTCGGGCTCGCCACTCGGGCGCGCGCGGCTTCCCGGCCCCCAGACTTTTCCCTCCGACAGCCACCACCACTGGCCCTCTTTCCTTCCGTCTTTCCCTCCTTCCCCCGCGCAAACTCGGACCTGGAGGACCGCGAAGATGCGCCGCTTTCGCAACGTTTGCCGACCGCCCGCTCATTGTTATAGGCTGGGGAGAATCATCGGATGACGAAGGGAACACGATTTTGCGCGTGAATACCGAGGCTCGAGCGAGGGAGCGGTTCATCATTGCGAGGATAATTATTTCGTAGGTGGTTTCGCTCTCATTTGGGTTTATTAGCGTATAATGAATAATCTCCAATGGCGCCTCGCTCGCAACGACTGAGCTATTCGGCCGCTTTGAATATTCGATAGCAATTATCAGCCGTGGTATTTCTGTTTATCCGATACTCACTGACTTTCTTCGACAATTCAATCTCGCTAGTATTGGCTTCGTAGTAGTTGGCGAGTTTGTTGGTTATGAGGGGCTCGGTGACGACCGATCGTTTCTCTCGCAGACAGGAGGGAATCTTCGGGTGCGCCATTATTTTCGTATTGTCGAATGAGAATCGGTAGCTTCGAGTCTGAATTTTAATATTTACATTTGTAAGCAGCGCTTATCGGCTAATTCGTTGTTGATTTACCGATAACGCGAAATTCCCCGATTATTATTCAGTTGCCCGATAGCCCGCCTCTCCAAGTGTATATTTAAATGCTATTTCAATATCTGCTGCGTATGTAATATTTATTTATATCTATCTTTTCAAATAAATTCGCTTGAAATAGAAGGTTTCACTTTTTTATTCAAGGAAATACTGTTCTCCTCGGCCTTTCCAATCACGCCATGCTGACCATAGTTTTATATATTATTATTAGCATATTGACAAAATTCATCATTTATTCTAACATTTGTTTTAAAAGGAAATATTATTATTTTACCGCCTCACAAAGTGCTTCTATTCCATATAAAAATTCTCTCCGTCATATTCTTGAAACAAAAAAAAACCAAACATATATATATATGTATATATAAAGGAAATAGAAAGCAAAACAGTAAAATAGGTAAAAAAAAAAATTGAAAAATCTGAATAGCTGAAAATTGAATAGCTTTCAATTTTTTTCTTTCTTTCTTTCTTTTTTTTACAAAATTGTTATCAATATAGAGCTACGGTTAAAATTTTATATCTTTCATGGGGCGCATTTAAATATAGACGAAGTTATAATTTATATTTGCTGATCGAATCTCCAGTGGACACTAAAATGTATATTATTAGATTAAAATCAAAGAATTTATAGTAGTAATAGTAGTAATGTAAGCGTACTATTTTACAAGTAAGTTAATAGTGTATAAAATTTTAATCACAATAAAGATGCCCGAATTTATCGTCAAAATTTATAAAATGGCAAGGATTTTTCGAAATTGCGATAAAAGTTGATTCGGCCACGAGGAAAGAAAATTTTCTCTTTCTTTTCTCTTTCTAACCAACTGTTAGTACGGTATTAGATTTAAATCGATGTGCACTAATGCAGGATAAATTCATTTTCTCGTACTATTATTATCAATGAATCTTTAGGATATATTCTATTCTATATGAATCGATTATTATCAAAGCCAATATTCGTCACTAATTGAAATGAACAGAATGCAATTATTGTATATTACATTAGCAGACTTAAATAGTAATTACCCACAAGGGGACTGTGCACTCACTTCACTAATATTTAATTGAAAAAATTAATTTTGTATGGATTCGTTACTTTCTTTTTCTTTAAACAATACTTCATCATCAACAGTATAATCAATATGTTATTATTTGGAATATTATCGGAAAAGAAAATGTAAAATAATATTGCATATTCTTTGTAAATACATCGACAATGTACAGGATAAAATCTGTTTTTTGAAAATACGTTATTTCATTTGCAAAAATGCTCATCCGATGGTTGGATAAATATGAAAATATCATATCATTGACATTATCAAACATATCCTATTTGGAGCAGTGGATTTTCCAAGTTCCATTTTCATATGTAAAAGGGCATTAAGTATAATTAACTACAGAGACAATAAGTACTTTTAAATATGCTGTGTGAGTAGGTAATAAGGATAGACTTGTTTTTATATTCTTTCGGGATTTAATGCAAACGTAGGATTAGTAAAGTGAAGTAAAGGAAGCCCGCGATTTAAATAATTTATGTATTTAATTATAATAAAGTGCAATGTTTCTGATTTGATATGTTGAATTAGGGTCAACATGCACACATATACTCTTTGCTTCTTTCTATGCATTAGCATCTTCAATATCTTACAATAAATATAGAAATTTAATCGTGAAATAGATCGCCGTGTAGTTTGCTAAGATAGCTTAATAAGTGAAATTTGTTTGCATTTTCTTCGAGACCTGGCTATTTATATATTTATATGTGATGGCTTTAATTGACTATGCCTCGTCAAAATTGATCTGGCAATGACACATTTGTATTGACTGAAATTGCAAATGGGCATGTACATAAGAACTGTATACCAGGAAACATTGTAGATAATATTGTTGATACACATTTATTGCTTCACCGAGTGTTTTTGCACGCATTGTGCCTACACGTAACTCTTCTCGTACATCCATGGGAGTATTTGTAACAATTACAGTGGCGAATTTGTAAAGCGGAATAATTATTCGCCGGCGGATTATCGAGCGACTCCAATTACACTCGGATAATCGATATAATACGATGGTCCTCTACACTGCAATGTGTATGCACTTGTAAAAAATGCAGGCTAAGCACATTCACCTGACATTATTTATGGCAATAAGTATTGTACCATGCACATTTCGCCATTGGTTATCATTATAAATAAATAAGCTGGATGTCGATTTATAGGTTGAGTATAATTGGAATTGGAAATAAAAAATTCCATACGCCATTGGTTTCAAAGTATTTTGTCCTTGCTAGTTTGGTAAATGAGTGCTAAATTACATTTATCTTCCAAGCTCGGTACGCATCTTACAATTGTGACATACTTCATTGTGAATAACGCCGAGTTATTGAGATGATTTTGTCAGAAGGCAAGATTGGCTTTTCGAGGCTGACAATTACTTTCCAAAATATATTGAAAAATGAATCGTTTTTGAATAATTTATTCTTACGTGCAAGTGTAATGGAAAAATTTGATGTATTATTCACGCGAGAGTTTGGAACTTTGCGCAAATACTTTGTAACGACACGTGAAATCATCTCGAGCATTTTTCTATTACAGCGTTCGATAAAATACTTTTAAACACTGTTCGTACCATTTACTTTCTCAAAAGAACTTTATCGTCGCGAGAAAGGTCGGAACTACGGGAAAAAATTTCTCAAAATAATGATTTTACATTAATACAGTTGGTCCCGGAGGCTCCATTGGCAGCCTCCCGGGACGAAGTGATTTCTCATACCTTTTAGTCCTGATTTATCAAACTTTATCAGAAATCGGTTAATAACTTTCCATCTGATTGCCAATTAATTGCTCTTACAATTCCATTCTCACGATAAGCACAATTTTTTAAGATTATTAAACGGACTCTCCCTTAAGCGCTTCTCAACTGCAATACTGACTTGGGCAAACATTTACCCCTCCAGGAATTCGAGCAATTTTAACATACGACCGAATTAGTCAATCCATTTTTTGCTCCTCCTCGGCGCCAATTCGTCCCTCCCTCCCTCTCACCCGGCGTCCCGCGCGTCCTACCGGAAAGCAAGGGGATTAATAATGTGCCGACATTCGCGCACGATCGCCTGCCTCCTAGGCTAGAATTCGCGCCGAGGAGCGTTAATCTTCCCGAGGCTGGAGTGGGGTTGGAGGAGGAGGAGGAGAGGCCACGGACAAAAGATCATCGAGCGCAGGGCCGTGCTGCATTAGCGTATAATTAATAGGTCGGGAGGGTGAATTCTCTGCTCGGAGACTCTGAACCGCTGCACAATTGTTTACAGCTGCGGTCAGGTGAGGCGGGGACTTTTGCGCCTTCATTAGCTGACTGCGCTTTATTAAGGATGCGTGACGCGTGTGCTGTGCGCTTTACATCGAAGAGGTGTTCTCCGGTGCTTTAGATCAGCTGATGAAAAAGTCGAGGCTGTGCGGAAGCTGCTGCAGGTCGATGTGAGCACAGGATATCCTTACTCGGCATACTCGAAATTCATGAAATTGTTTAGTCAAGTGCATAATTGCGTAGCCTGGCGTTGACATTTTTTTGACAATTTTCTGGATGTTAATGGGCGCGATGCGGCAATGTAATATGTAAAATCATTGTATTATTGCGCGCTGCCTGACGTGACGCATTGAAAGTCAAAAAAGGGAACGCAATCAAAGTAAAATTATAATAATGAAAAGTATTCTAAGCTGCTGATAAATGGCAATATTAAATCTGCGAGTTCTTGTAACCTACCACAACCTCCCTATTGTCCTCTATCCTCTATCCTTGCGTATTCTGTAAGTGTTGGCTTGGAGCAAATATTTTCACGACTCGATAAATGCAAGGGGAAGCTGGACTTTAAAAATATTTAGCGTCAATTCGATTCCACGCAATTATTATAAAGAGCAAGAATATCTCTCTCTCTCTCTCTCTCTCTCTCTCTCTCTCTCTCTAATCAGTCTTATTGGATTATGAAAATTTCAGAACAAAAGTTTTGACAGCCAATTCTGAACTCAAATTTGATATTTCGTAATGCTAATGAGATTTTGTAGCCCATTCGTATCTATTATATGTATATGTATATATATGTATATAATATTATCCGTATCTATTGGTTTTTGTTATTTTGGAATGAGCTGTCTCTGATCGGATGTCAATATGTCTCCGTAGCCAATGAGCATTTTAAGCGGCTGGCGGATGGCAGATAGAAAAATCCTTATGTTTAGAAAGAACATTTATCACGTCGCTCTAAAGTACCGAAGACATCATTGGAATATCGCAGTTTGACAATGGAGCTCAAGTGCAGAGCCAGGGGCTACTTATTTCCAAAGGGAAAAAAAAATTGCCAATCACCATGCACGCACAAGCTGGCATAACACATTATCACGAGGCTGTAACTGGCTTCCTATGGCGGAATTCCTATATCACGGCATTCCTCGGCTTACATTAAATAGCCGCCAAATCGAACGATTACCGCAATAATTGCACAATGCAGCGAAGCAGAGGTCGGGAGAATTTCTCGCTTAAGCACTGCTCGCGCTATTCAGGGGCAAATATCCGGGCGAGCGGGAATAAGAATTCGTCGTACAGGTGGACTTGTGAAAGCGATTTAAGTGCTCGGACTTGCTTAATGGGAAAACCCTGTTCTTTATTGTGATCCCATAAATACATGGGGGGGAGTCGGCCACGACGCTATTGCGCACAATTACGTAAGCGGGGCGCACGTAAGACGCACGCGACCCCTATACGTCTTTTTCCCCTCCATTTGCCTCTTCTACTCCTTTTCGCTCGCTCGCCTGGACAACGCCGAGGCTCTCTCACATGCACGGCCCACACTATTAACCTATTTACCTCGGGGGTGGGGGGGAGGGGGCGAGAGAAGACGGAGGCTCGTGCTCCACTGCGCGAAAGAGGACGGCTTTCTGCGTTTGGGAAATTACGGAGGCGCTTCACCGGCCCTCACACACACACACACTCGCTCCCTTCGAGATCTCAGTGAAGGATCTTTGTGAATTCGAGGGTGTGTTGGATAAAGCGCTTTCCCATCCGCCGAATTCGGGGACGACGTAAGTGGTGGGATTGGCGTATAGTGTTTCTCGATTGGCCTATGCCAAGATTTAAGAAAGGGGAGAGACTATTTAGGCGCTCGTATCGTGAAAACTTGGCGGTACGTTGAGAAAATGCGGGAGAGGCGAAATTATGGTGTCACGGGGCGGTTCGTTTGATTTGCTTCGATAATTCGGCAAATCATAATATATCACTGCCAGCGCTCCTTACTCGCCGACATATTTCGAGCCACGACAGTTGATGGATTTAGAGCTAATAGGACTGAAATTATTACTCGTCCTGGCAATGTTGATCTGTCTCCCATTCCACCTGCGAGGAGTGTATTAGCGGTAGCAAAAAAAAAATATAGATTCCGGCACGAGATTACCTTTAAAAATTCGTGCTTTCGCCCACTCGACTTTTGCTCCAGCCTACCACTACACAGCCATCTTGTGTAAAACAAAAATTAAAGTCTACACCTTTACATGCATACATTTTTTCAAGCTACTTAAATAAAATTTGAATAAAAGCATTTGGACTTTGCGTTTATAAAGAGGGGATTAATCGAGCGCTAACTAATAATCATTGTAAATTATAAGCATTCTCGTGGACTAAAGTAACGTTAATAGCAATAAAGCAATGAGCTTATTAAAGCTGCTTTATCAGGGAATATATTCCTTATCTGCGGATTCGCTTTCAAAGAAAACTTTGAGCGCAAAATATTCAAATTCGATTAATTAAAGGCTGCGGAGGTTAAGTAGTTTGGCCAACAACGACTGCTGGGACCTCATTGTGTACATCAAATGTAAATTGCTGCAAGCCTTATGAAAGTTGGAGGTTAAATCAGTGTAACCCAGCAAACTTGGGCCAAAATAAAAATGTTAAAATATGTAAATGTGTTTGAGGTATTTCGGATTAGCGAAATAGCGATTCTCAATTCTTAATTACATTTAATCTATGAACAAATACTCGTTCCATTTTTTAAGTTTAATGCTCTAATTATGTCAATTTTTCAGACTCTTACTGTAATTAAGTATTATGAATTTATTAAAAATACTCGATGAAAGAGAAAAATTGCATTTACCGTACAAAACAATTTATTCGATATTAGTAAAATGAGATGATTTAATGTTTCAGTGAATAGAAATATTTCAATAGAAGTTTAATAATATCGAAATTTCATGACAATATTTTTTAATACAACCATTATACATATATATATATATATATATATATATATATATATATATAAATATATATTATTTTTTAATCTTATAAAATGGTTGTATTACAAAATATTATTATATTATTAAAAATATTACATATATATGGGTAAATATTTTCAACAATAGTAATATATCAATATTTATTTATTTTGGACTTTTATTATTTTCTCGGGCCATTTCATCAATATCGAAGGGTAAAAATTGATAATTTATGTATACAATTTTTTTCTTTTCATATTTTCTCTTTCATTTTGCTAAAAAAGAACAAAAGAAACCTTTTGTAGTTATTTAATCTCTTTTAAAATTTCACGAGCCACGAAAATGTTATCAAAATGTATTATTTAATTAAACATAAAACAAAAATTCATAATTAAAATAAACGTAACGCGTGGATTAAAAATTTTGGTCTTACGAATGAATGAGAATTCAACGCGAGACGCTGAATTGTATTGCTTATAAATGTTTAAAGGATGATTCCGTGTATATGCGATTAAATAAAAAATCTACAATTCGGAATTAAAAGTATCGCAGAGGTCTGTAAATACTTATCGTCAATATTAATGTCTCATTAATATTTAAAGGTATATATATATATATATTTTCTTCTGATTACGTCACAAAATTTATAGCCCTATATTATTAAAAACAATATACCTAGAATTGCATACAAGCAAATAGTAGGAATTTCTATTTTACATTAAAATTAAAGAGATTAAATTGAAAATAAATGAATGATAAAAATGTTGTAAATAATAGAATGTTATTTGTCGGTTATTTTGACGAATTTATTTTTCATACTCGGAAAATGAATTGTAGATTTTAGGAAAGAATGAGAAAATATATTGTTATATAATAAATAGAATGATATATTTTATTAAAATTTTTGCAATTCGACGTCAAAGCTTTAATTCGGAAAGATCTATATGTGTGATTAATGTAATTTTAGTTTTGTTACATTAATCAGTTGAGAAGAATTTTTAACAAAAGCAGTTAATTCTTCGTTTTCAATAGAAAAGAGGACAAAGTAAAGCCAATACAATGTCAAAATAAAATGATGGAAATTTGTTACACGTGAACGAGCTATAGATCTGAATATTCGATCTCTGATCTCTTTTTGTCTCAGTTATCGTGCCATTGTAGAAATTTATCGCCTCATAGTCGAAACTGCACACGTCTATGCGTCGAAAATATATTTTACTTCTAATGAGTTTTGAGTTTCGCACTTCATTACGTTTGGTGAAAAAATATTTATCCCAACTTTAAGCGAGACTTGGGCTGTGAAATAAACTTTAATAACAGAGTCATTAAAATTAATGATAAACGGTGTGTGTCCCTTATTTATTCTTTCATATTTATTCTCTCTCTCTCTCTCTCTTATTAATATTAGTATATTCTGATCCACTTTATCAAAGGCTCTTGCGTATAAAATATGTAGTTTCACAATTTTAATAATACAACATGAGTAAGTAAAGCAATATTAATAAGTAATTAAGTACATATTTGAGTTTGCTACTCTGCATGAGTGCGAGGATATTCTTTACTCTGAACGTGAAATAGCACTTTGATTATAGTTAAATGTAAAAAGTAAATGCAAGAAATGCGATTATATCAGTTGTTTGATGAAACTAATATTCCAAATGCATTTAGTGAATCTGATTTCCCATTAAGTTCAAAATTAACATAAAATTTGCGCAGCTTATATAGTGAGGGTAATTAAAAATTAGGAAATAAGACCTTGTCCGTTGGAAATATATTTCAGCTCAGTTTTCTCTTTATTTGCAAAAGAGCATTATCTGCAAAATCGAATTACAATTATAAAAGTTGCGGGAAGAATGAAGAATTTTTTAATTGTAAAGTGGATTAATGGACACGAGTTTTTACATTTTCGACTGAATTTTTAGGAAATTTTAAAATTGGGAAAATATATTCTGACGGAAGAAAAAATTAATTTAATAATTCACATATCTTTATGCCTTACACTACTACTACGTGAAATAATGTATTATATATATGTTTGTTCTGCTTATTTATCTTGCCGCCTGACATGTATTAACAGTTTTTTTTTTCTTCAAATTTATAGACAATGTATAATATGAAAAATAAAAATTTCACATTTACCGAGAGGTTGCCAAATGTGTAATAATGTGGCCCTTTTTTAACCCACTGCTGGGCAATAAATAAAGAAAGTAGGGTAAATTAAGCGGTGGTGTGGTAAAATGAGGTACTTTGAACTTTGATTTGAAAATATTAATTTTCCGGTTTGATAAGAATTAATTGTCTCTCTTTTTTTCTTTTTTTTACATTTTTAATATTCTCAAAAGATTTTGTAATACATTTCGTTACGTAACTCAATAAATATTCCAAAGCCCACACCAACTGCTAATGACAATTTTCATTATAAACTATCTATTTTTCTGTGGAACGGCATTTTTTATCCTTTATTTTCGATGGAATTACATTATTTATGAACGAAGAGGAAAATTGCTATATCCAAGAAAATATTTGCAATTTAATTCGGTAATGTCATGCGGCAAATAGAAATAATAGTATTTCTTGCGAGTTACGATCGAGGCATCAATATTATTGGACAAACAGAATTATTTATCGCGTGGATGCGTCATTCGAGCCTACCTTAATTTGTTTATAATGAGTGGAATAAACTTCCTATCGCTAAAAAATTGCGGTAAAATATTTGGGCCGACACATTTGTGTCCAAAGCTTATTGCATTCGTGCAATGTGTTTCTTTCAAATGTTATTGTAAATTTCATTGGGAAGTGTATTGCGAAATAATTATTAGCGACATTCGAATGAATACAGTTTCATTCTCTACAACTCTTACGACTTAAAAGCACATTAATTGCTTTATATCGTTTTAAATGTGAGAAATTGTTATTTATGATATTATTATTTATAGTCACGTTAAATATATAAAATATAATATATATATTCGGAAGACTGCATTTGTATAAAACAAGATAAATTGTCTATCCATAACTCATTTATCGCCTTTGGTGTGAGTGTCACAAAAGATTTATGTACCTAGACAAAATTGAAATAAATAATCAATATTGCAGTGCATGATTAAGTTCTTTATCAGTTGTGTGCAAAAATGAAATAAGTTGGATATATATATATATATTGAGCGTTTATCTTTGAAATTATTAGCCACGCACTGGAACAATGTAACGAAGAAATCTAATGGTAATAACAGTTTCCATGAATTATTATTTATATTCTACATTTTACAATTTATATTCTATATTTATTCTAGCTTATTCCAAAGTTATTTATTCTAATCAAATATTTTATGAATTCAATATATATATTTATGTATATAAATATAAATGGAGACCAAGCTACAAAATATTAAAATATAATATTAAAAAGCGTGTTGAATGAAAAATCATTCTTTAAATACTAAAATATCAGCTTTAAATCATACAAATATTTCACCTACTGGCGCCGTTTTATTATATTATGAAAATATTTGTATTTAATTTGCGTTCAATTACTTTGATATTAAATGCGGATGCATTGACTTGGATTTTATTACATAATATGTTGGAAAAATGATTCGAGATATCATCTGCGGTGATTGAGGTACGGATTGATTCGGAAATATTTCATTTCAAATTAATGGACCCGTTAATTTTAATTTACTTTTTATGATACATTTTTTTCTTTTTTCCTTTTTCTGTTTTCATCAATATTCTTTATAATCTTTTATGATTTGTCAAGTAAGAAAGATATTACATACGTGGATATCGTAAAATATTTGATTGTAAATTTATATTACAACGGATAGCTTTATGTGCTCTTATTATTTCTTTCAACGTGTTTGTTTCTCTTGCAATGTTGTCGATCAATTTGTAATTTCCATCGGTCTTTTGTTCAATTTTTTTCAAAATTCCTTCCTCGCGTTAAAAATAATTTCATTTCTTTTTAAAATATTGAAAATCTGAAACATCGTTTTATACTCTCTTTTTATAAATAATAAATATGCAAGGATTTTTTTTTCGCCCTCTTTATTAATATACGTAAAACACGAAGATCAATTTATTTATTTAGCTTTTTTTTAATAAGAAATTGCTTTATGTGGAATGAAATATCTATTTTATATTAGTTCGTGATCGTAAAGATCAAATTAAATTAAGCATAAAAGCATTGATTTGATATTTAAAAAGTAATATCATATCATACATTTTTTTCCCCCTACAATAATACATCCTATCTTCTATATAATAATAATCATAACGACGACAACAACAACAACATCAGAAATAACACTAATAATATATTCACGATGATACGTTAAAAGTTTTGTTATCAAATGTCAAATTTCGTATGCAAGTTATTATTACCTAAGATGGATCTATAATTTGAGCGTGAGGTTATCTAAATTAAGGAAGTGGATAAAATTCATTGGAGCATCGATTAAAAAGCCTGGAAAAAAAAAAGAAAAAGAAAAATAACAGATGAATCGCCAAGTAATTTATTTAAATCTTTATTTCACCTATGAGAATGAAATACTACGAGATCGTGAAGTAAATGTACTTTTTAAGTTTTTTAATATCGTTAATCTGAAATTAATATCCCGCTCATTTAACCCATACGGCTGCCATATACGTTTGCCAAGATTTATTTTCTGGAAAAAGAATTCCGTACATTCTATTCTAAAAATAAATGGAGATGATATTAAGAGGTAGAAACAATTTGTCGGTGCCAAAATGGCCGCTCTTAAAGGGGATAATGAAGAGAAAGAAGCAAGTGCAAGTGAGCTTAATTACTTGTTAAAAAGCGACGGAGAGAGGGAGAACTGAAACTTCACTTTATATGATCTGTGCGCTCCTTTGTCTGTGTAACGAAGACTCGGCGGCAATCAAAGATCTTTCATCTCGTGCAGTAACATCTCAAGCACATTAATAACAAAGGGGCGATGCATTCCTCCTCCAGTACAAAGTGAACAACTGACTGAATAAATTGGCAGGCGCGAGCTCTGCCTAGGAAAGGAGAGGCGCGCGATAAGCTGAAACTCGGTCGTAAAGATACATCCTCCGTCGCATGAAGGACAGACTGCTTGGAGTCGCTCGCCTGACCGCAATATCATCATCGGGCGTGCTTCCCCTATCGATTTTCTTTACCCGCCGCCGCAACTACAACTCCCTTTCTCCAGTTGGCTTCCTCGCGGTGACCCTCGAGGTGATCCTGGCGGTGATCCCCGCGGTGATCCTCGCGGTCATCCTCGCGGTCATCCTCGCGGTTATCCTCGCCGCCTCTCTAAGCGGCATTTCAAGCACGATTGCACTCGCTGTCATGGGAAATCGGCCCTTCCATTTAAATACGCAGCGAGTCTTTTCATCGGCTGGCGTGGTAATTGCCGGAGGAGAGCGCCTTTTCATGAAATGTTTCGGGCCTCCGTCATTTCACCGCTTGGCCACGAGTTTTCGCATTTTGCTTACGCCTCACAATAAAGATAAGTGCCCCCCGAGTTGAAGCAATTGGGAAGAAAACATTCCGACGCTTTTGCCGGCGCACTCGCAGAAAAGTCTACAAGCCCGTAGCAGATTAGTTACGTTAATTCGTACTCTCAGACAAGTCCGGAAAGTCTCTATTCTCTCCCGAGACTCCTTCCTCTCACAATGTAGAAATACACCTTTTGTGTCGCGGATCCAGGATTTTTATTCCCAAGTCTCAATCTGGTAGTATAATGTATGCATGAGCCTTATAAAAATACGTATTATTCCTTTTACTTTTATCGTGTACAACAGCTTGAATATCTGAGTGTTAGGCTGTTTTTGAAAGCAGCAGAGGTCCGACAATTTTACATTCGCAGCAATAAGTCGATTTATCATTATCAATATTTAATCATCGGCATCGTGACGAAACATTCCATCGCGACATAAATTCCGCAACGCGTGAATGAATATTTTCCATTGTTCAAATCATAATTAAAAATATAAAATTCATTATTCGAGTTTGATGGCGCAGCGATAAATCAGCCATTAAAATTATAGTAAGTCGATTAAAATAATATCCGATGTTTATAATTTCGGTTGACGAGCTCTGACTTTGAATTATACTTTGGACATTAAATTTCAATGAAGAATAATCGGAGGATATGAAAAAAAAAAAAACAACAAGTTCTTCGCTTAATATAGTTACCAACTACTTGCTACCTGTCGTAAAATAATAATTTATTATTACGTTCATGCTCGTCTATTGAATTGTGAATTAATTAATCGATAGTTTTATTTATTAGGATGAGCGAATTGAGCAAACGAGCTTGTTCATACTCAAAAAGAAATATCGGAAAAGAAAATCAAAATTTTCACCTTCTCATTCATCAAATTAATATTATTAAATTAAATTAAGCATTTCCTAGCATTTCGTAAATAGAAATAAAAATTAATTCGCGTTGCATTCTTTCTGTGCATAAAATTATGAAATATGAATGTTTTGCAAAAATTTTCATATTTCATTTAACTGAAAATATTTGCGGCGCAGAATTAATTTTCAGCAAATTGTGCAAATAAATAGAATATATAAATTATTCTCATTGAAATACATTAGCGCAGCTATACGCAAACCCGATAAAACAAAGCTACTTATCCCACCTACACTCGGACTAATTAGTAGAGAATACAAATACAAACAAGCCCCGTGCGTATTAATAATTTATAAGCTTCAAAATAATTCATATTTCGAGCCATTAAATGTAACACTAGTTGTACGTAGAGTAATGATGTTAATTATTGTTAATAATATATGCAAATTGTATATTAATTAGCAGCACAAAGCTAATGTAACGCGCACACACACAGCCAGGCACAACGGGCGTTACATAATAAATGCTGCAGACGTTTTTAAAAACACTTGCAATGATTATTAATTACGAATAGTTTAATGTTAATGGGCCATTTCAATATATTGCGCTTAGTTTCATAAAATCTGGCTAACCTACGTTTTCGTCCTCCAAACTATTTTTTTTACCGCGGTATTTTAATCCTGGATGCTAAACATTTTAATGCCATATGTTGAATTTTGGATAACATTCATCACTTTGACGCGAGAAGGCAGAGTCGAAAAATAATCAAACTCCAATCGACTATGAATGCTTCTGCTTTAGACTTATTTGCGTCTGGCTCGAGCTAATTCACACTCCCCTTGGCTTCTCTCTCCCTCCCACCCACGCATCATTATACGCACAAGAACACGGCACTTTATGTCCCAAGGAACAGCCGAATTACCGCCAACGCGTCTCACCCCTTTTCCTCCCTCCCACACACTCACCACCTCACGACACTCCATGAGCTGACATTAAGGACAAAGGACGCAAGAGCTTTCAATTATTATCTCAGCGACCAGTTTCCAAGTTTAAACAAATGGCCATACTCGAGGAAAAGTAGAGTACGTTAGGATTGGTTGGTTCTTTGGTCGATTAACTTGGAGTAGTTTTGGATTAAGAAAGTGATGGCTCGGGAAAAATGGGAGCGGGTCGATTGGAGCAAGTAATGCGGCGAACTTTGAAAATAATGAATCTTGGGAGAATTGTAATTGATACTTTTTGCTATATTAGATTTAATTTTATTGTAAAGCGATTGCAAAGTTCCAGAGATTTAGGAAACTTTGAAAAACACACGCGAATACGAACATGCCAATAGTTTTCCAGTAAATATAAGATCGATTGGCATTCTCGAAAGTATACAATTACTTTTTGCGACTGTGCATTATATTGAAATAAATCAAATAATTGAAATAAATTGTGCTATTACTTTATATGCTTGGTTTTAATTAATATTTGCGTAACGACACTATTGTTATAATATTTTGTCATTTAACGCGCAGGCATTTTGTAAGGTATAAAACATTTTTCCAAGTTCCCTAAATCATTCGATTAAAAAGTTTAATACAATATTAATTATAGTCCAAGAGCGAGTATTAATGGAATGTAATTTACTTGTTGGCGAGTTGAAGAGTTTGAAATTTGAAAGAAAACGTTCGATATAATAAATGTAATGAAATTCCAATGAAATAAAGTAAGAGTACTTGGTGCGGATGTTGATTGAATTGCATTGTCTCGTTGTAGGCTTCGTGAGCCTTTAAACATTTCTTAATTCTATTATAAATAAATTGAAAATACACTGTACACTTTGCAAAGTAAATATGCACCTTCGCAGCCATTTTTCACGTAGATACGTTGCTGTAAGGAATTTTTTACGCAAAAATTTTTTACCTCAGTACAGTTCTTTTTATTAAAGGTTCTTTAGATTCTGACTTTGAAGAGGTCGAATCGATCTTTTTTAAAAATGCATTAGTAATTGAAATGATGAAGTAGTTTCTACTCGTAAAAAAAGTTGATGGCTCTTGTAACGATATGCGCTTCCGTGACTTCATTTGGCAACTTGATTCTCATAGATTTTTCGAATATTCTATTGTGAATAATTTAAGCCTCTGCATATTTATAAAGTCGTTAGTGGCGATAAGTGGGAATAATATTAAGAAATCTTTCAATTTCGTCAGTCCAATGAAATTTGTTTGCAACAAAAATTTTCTCTCCTCTGTAAGGGGAAAATTTTTTTTCCAAAGCAACATTTTAATCCAATCTTTTATCATTATTATATGCCTTGGCTAAACTACATTGATTCTCTCCCCGTCAACAACAACATTTCCTTAATAAAATCGATATGTACATATATATATCCAGGCGCGCGTGTGTATGTAAAGATTAGAAGCTACTTGAGCATATAAAACGCGTCCGAAAATAACTTATTTACAAATATTCTTACTGGCGATTGTAATCGGAGCATTGCAGTTGGAGGCGATAAAATTTTTTGGCCCTGGCTTACGTATATTCGTGCTCGTTCCTGTATTTATCATCTGCATTCGCTTGATTCTATCAGTTTGTGCATCTTGGACGTGGTGTAGTACACGAAGAGTCAAACACGTAAATCTTTCTTGCCTGAAAACCGGCACAAGGCCCTCAATTCCTACAATTATGTCCGAGTTTCTTAGAGAAATAGGGAAATTTCTTAAACGATATCTATCTCTCATTATACTCTTAGACTGTTCTTTGCAATCAACAATCCTCTGCTAGTCCAGATTATGATTGACATTATGGATTATTCTTATCTCGGCTCAAAATGATGCTCCATAGTGGCATCTGATATTGGATTAATAAGTATTGTTAACTCTTGCAAATTTCATTCAATGAACGAACAATGGGGAAAAAGCATGGAAATTATGGAAATCTGATATTTGCTCGGTAATTAAGAAAGCTCTTGTAACATATTACCATTATGTTTACTGCGTGTATAGTGCAGTAAAATTTTAAATACCTATTCACTACTATAAAAATATCTTTATGTTATATAAAAGTTCGGTGTAAATTTTATCACTTGAACAATAAACAATAGAATGTGTAGGGAAAAGTGCGCGAAAAATAAGGTTTTTACGGTATAAAACGCGACACAGATTTTTCACGAGTTGAAATTATCATTTATAAATAAGACGAAGAGATAAGAAATAATAATAATTCATACATGCTACGAATAAAAATAATTTTCCGCAATTGACAAATATCATCAATCTATCTATCTATCTATATACATATATATATATATATATATGTGTGTATACATATATTTCCTATATTATGTCTGAAAAATTTCTTTTAACAGCCAAGGCAAAACTAAATTCTACAAATTCTCTGAAAATTTCAAGTAAACACGTTCCAGTTTTCAAAAGTACGACTAATCGAAACTCTTTAAACTTAATGAAAAGTTTGGCACTAAATTCCCCTGTAATTTCCTAACATATAAAACCCTTGAAAATGCTTGAAAATGCTACTATTTCTTTAAATATAGAATCAGCCTATACGGCAACGAAATTGAATCACCTCGGAATTATTTGATATTTCATTTGATTCCATTCAGTGCTTTACAACATCGAATGAATAAATATTTCCAACTTTTTAAAGCAGACACTTATTTTACAGGTATACCTGACAAGGGATTTCCTACGTACGAAGAAAATTCGTAATAAAAAAAGTTTTAACTTATAGGTGCTGTTATTAAATTGCACTCATATATATATATATATATATATGTGTGTGTGTGTGTGTGTGTATGTATATGGACGTATAACATGTAACTGTAAGCAAATTGTTTGCCGTACTAATGTATAGCTGTTTCCACCACACGAACAATTTCAAAGTAAAATATTTGCACTATTTCTTTATATGCATTAATATTGATTTATGCAAAAGCTAGCTTTATGCAAGTAATTATTAGAAGCAAATAATATAATATTATTTTTTTACAGACCACTTTTAATAATTTATATTAGTTTTCAACACTGTTTAAAAAAATTAATAGAACGCGTTTTGCAATTAACTATTAAAATAATGCATAATAACGTATACATAAATTTGTTGATTTATATTCATATTTACTTGATCAACTTATTTGACTATAATTTTCTATACATAATTGTGGTGAATAGGTTATTAACGTTTTTTCTTCCTATAATTTGCAATGAATAATTACAGCTTATATATATGTACTACAGAAAGTATAAATTAATTGCAGTAAAGTATTAATATTCATAGACATCCTCACGTGTGTTTAAATACCTAATTCATACTCAAGTCCATATTCGAAATAAGAAATGTAATTCCTTAGCACACACACAGCGCTTTATAATTAAATACAGAGATGTTAAATATTTAATGTAAGGCTGTAATAGAATGAACAAGTATTAGAAAGCATCAAGAAACTGGGTAAATAAGGTTATACTCTAATTTATATCACTTTATTGCGTTCCAACTTCATTTTTCATACATAAATATGTACCTCCGTCCTTTAGCTATTCTCTCACCCATGTAAATATATACACACACATACGTGTGCATTGCAAAGATATATCTCAACACAAATACTAATTTAAGTTGGATAAATGTATTTACGTTATGGAACTTTAAACGATACGCACATATAAATACAAGTTTAAAGCTTAAAGTCACAACTTATTTTCGTACGTGTACACTTCAATGCTAGTACCCCATTAATCTGATATATTTAATTCACGACTACTTTAACAGAATAAAAAACTAAAAATAAAGAAACGTTTATTTTCAATTAAAAGTTAAAATAAAATTATATGTATATGTATATATATATGTTTATCGAGCATTTATAATTCCGTTAAAATCCACATTGCTATTGGCCAATAATATGCCCTATTTCGAGAAATATCCTTCTTGAAAATGCACTTTTCAAATACTACGGAGGACAATTACGAATTATGATTGATCTACGGTCGGTACACTAACTCCCTGCTCTATCGGCGGGGCTCCCATTGTTTACCGTACCGTCGGTATTTTAAAGTCCCCGGATATCGGCTGAGCTGATAAAGAGAGAGCGAGAGAGAGAGCGAGAGAGAGAGGGAGAGTAACTCGCTCGATAATCATTAGTAATGACGATAAGGTAGGTGTGCGCTTGTGCCGACAGGGCGATAACATGGTAGGGCGCGCGAAGCTTTTTACCAATGAATATCCGTAGGGAGCGTTGATTGAAGGCGTGTGAGATTGAGAAAATTTGAGAAAATTTGAAAATTCTTAATGCACTTGTAATTGGAGGCGAATGTTCAATCGTAGCTTAGTTCGAGCTGTGGCTCCATTGAGGAAGAAGAGTTCTGGTATTTATTTATTATTAAGTATTCTGTTGTGGTAATATATAATGACGTTAGTATTAATTTTCATCGGACATTTATTTGATGAAATTTATTTGTCACTTTATTGATTAGTACTAGATTTTAACTTGACTTTGAAATGAATTTTAATTGATTTTCATCCATTGTCTTTCGAGGTAATTAATTTTGTTATTCTATAATCTTCGTTGCGTTATTTATCTTTTCACTGTATGAAATTTTCTCTAAATTGTTATTATTCGCGTAAGGCATGACGTCATATAGACCTCATTAGAATAAAGTTTCTTATCATTTGCATCGTATGATAATAATTATGATAATAATTATTTTTAGTTTTTTATGCATTTTATGGTATTGAACGCAAAGAAAGTTCAGTGTATCATCTAAATATTCAAAATTTCTTACTTATAAATTAACAGATTATACAAAGATTCATACAAAGATATATAATTTCAACTACTTTTCTTCGTAATATCTTAACTATCTTATCTATTATAATATCTATTATATTTTATCTTATCTTATATCTTATCTATTATAATATCTTAACTAGAGCCTCATAGACTTAAAAAAATTTACAGGCTGCCCCATAAAATTCATTATAAATCTTAAACATATTAATTATTTAAATTTATTTAAATATGTTTTCATTAATCGTGGAAATTAAATTTATTTCTTACTAGTATCCGATTTACAAAAGTTTGCATCTTCAGGCTTGTGTGCGCGCGTATGTACGTGAGTGTTATTAATGTATTAATGTAATTAGTTGAGATGTTTAAGAAAGAAAAGCAATTGTATTTCCTTTGCAAATCAATTGTCATTACTTGATAAATAGAATTGCAATATAATAACAGTGATCGATAGCTTATATTGAATATTAAATAGTTAGAATTTGAATAACTGTCGTCATTTCCATGCATAATATAAGTTTTGTGTTATAAAATATTTGACTTTTAATGCTTCTTATTGAAAATTTGCGTCATAAAATTTTATTCGACGTGATTTCATATACTGAATACTATTATTTTACGTTATTATAATATTTTTTATTGGGAAAATAATAATGAATTATATTTTAAAAAGAGCTGGCAAACATTCGTTTAACAATTTCGTCGTGTAAGTGCGTGTGTGTACGCATGCATATTCGATATTATTCGAGCTTTTTACAATTTAATAGTTTAGGATCTAGAATGGGCTTGATAATGTAGAGGCAGATAATGTCGATATAGTGTGTGTGCGTGTGTATTCTACAATGATTTATTATTGTGTGGCGTCTAAAAGTTCGGAGATTATGTCAATTTAATTAAAAAGTTGGAGTGGGACCAAGAGCTTATAATCTGAGCAGGAGTTTAACGTCATTTTAGAATAAAAGACTAGAGGAATGATGCCGACTTATCTAATGGGGTAGAGATAAGTAAGAGGCAGCGTGTATGCTTATTGAAAAGCAAAGTGATTGCGTTGTTTGAGCAGTCGATTTAGTTTTAAAGGCAAAACTTTATTATTGTCAGAGTGTGGGTGACTTTATTCAAGGAATGCAGTTTGAAAAGAGACGCCTTGTATATTAAATCAGATATTTGATTTCATGCAGCCGTGACGCGCATTCTTCGAAAGAATGATTTAATCGTAGGAAAGAACTAATCGTTCTTTGTCATCGTAATGTCATCTGGTAAATTATAAAAAATACCTAATTCAGCATAAAAATTTAAATGGGTGAATTGTTTTATGGAATTGTTTGCATATAAGCGTTTAAGTGTGATCCGCATAAAGTCCTTGGAATTAAATAAAAATCAACAAGAGATTTTGTTTATAACGAAACATTTGCATTGCTTTTAGGAATTTTGCATCCTACATTAATTATGAGCACATCTATTCGAGATAAAAATGATCGTTTTCCCATTCTCGGCGATATTTTGCTAAATTCGAATTATTCCTGGAAGCGAATTCTCATAATTTTGCAACCTCTGCGATTTACTTCTATTCCCACTGTTAATTATTATCATTGTTATACGTTTTTTTCTAGTTCAATTTATATAATTGTGGAGCCGTTTGAATTTCAAAGACTCGTCGTGTTTATATTTATAGCGACAAATGTAAATATTTAACTTTCCGAAGGTATCCAATAAAGTGGAAATGCAATTAAAATGGAAAATTCAGCGTAAGTACAGCTGTAAATATATAATATTTTTATGAAAGTAATCGTGGAAGTGCCGTGAACTTTCAAGTTTAATACGTAATGCAGTAAAAATCAAGGCTTTATACACTTATTTGCAGTTCACTTGGGATATCAGAAAAAACAATCGTCCTTAATAGTACGTAATCATTCTCTAATTTTATTACGTAACCCCCACTTTATCTTTATCGCGCAAAAAACGAACGCAAGAGTTTTACAAGAACAATTATTGCAAATATTCTTCAGCTCACGTTACTTTAGATATTGAAGATAGTAAGTGATAATATGCGCACAGGGCTTGCCGCATAAAATCGAATTAGAATACTTTAAAGCTCTTTTGTGGCAAGCATTTGGAATTATAAGACTATTGGGGGCTTAATTTAGAGAAAGGGAATTCAGTCGCGTCGTTAATTATTATATAGCATTATTAATTTAGCATATTTCAATTGGGATTTTCACCGGTGAGATGCGCCTACCTATCAATGGTATCGATAAACGCAAGCAAACGTCTCGTTTTTTAATGCTTTACAGTGGATTTTATAAGAATTGATTCCCCTCCCCCCTACCAATTAAATTTATACGAGAGAGAGGAAGAGGAACAATAAAATAATAATATTGTTTATGTTCTCCTTATTTTTTTTATTATTATTGCTGACGTAAACATAATAAAAGTGGACAAGTAAAGTCGACTGAAACTGAAAGATATTGTTTTCTGCCACTGGATTGATCAGCAAGTCATACAAATGTTCCAATAAATTGCTTAAATTGCATTTATTTGATTACTTTACGTGCAATTGTTTACTTCGTATAAGATTAAACGAATTAAAGTTGACCAGATAACAATATTTATGTTACGACCGTACGTCTTATTTAGTATTGATCAATAAATAAATTTTCATAGCCTGTGTTCGATTATGTTGGGACCTTCGTTTTTATTGTATACAATTCAATGTTTGAAATTGTATTTTACATGCACTCCGGGTAATGCTGATTTTCCAGGATTTTCTATATTAACAATGGAGAACAATTGTTTTTATTTACTCGTGCTTGAAGTATAGTTTTAAAGCTTTTTTTTCCTGCCGAAATACTTTATTAACAAATCATCTTTACGTCAATGGAATCTCGTATGGAATTACTGAAACATTCCGCTTTCCGTAATTTTACAAAATTCTAAATTAAAAAATATCATCTTCTCAACTTCCGCGAGGAAGAAAGTTTAGGAAAAATGTATGCGATGGAAGTACGTTTAAATGAATTGAGGTACAATGTAATGCGATTGCGTCGAGACTGAATTCATAAATGAAGGAAATTTAATTAAACTTGGGTAGTTTCATTATTAAATTAAATATGGATATTGAAGAATGGCTTTCCACGATATCAAGCAACTGTTTCAAAAATCTTAATAGAAAGCTCACGGAAATATTATTTAATTTTTTAGTTATTTTTCTCTCAATTTATTGCCACAACAATTTGATGTAAAACAATTCCAACTTAACTAGACTTTAGCTAAATAATAATAATACACGATTATGGATATTTATCAAATTCTTCAGTGCTACCGTCAATTAATTAATACTAATCAAACTTTTTTTTTAATTAAACTCCATTCTAAAAGTAGGCGAGTTCTGACTTGAAATGCGAATCCGTGATTTAGGTTTTTGTCCGTTTAATAATTTATGCCGAGACAATTAGTATCGAATCGATTATCTTTAGAAGCAACCGTGTGTGCTCAAGAACTCACACTTACGGATATTCAGCCACACCAGTACTGTAATATTATTATCTGTATGTACGTGCACTATCGAATAATGCAGTATTAATGCTATATTATCGAATATAATATGAGATTCCGAGGGAAAAAATGTACAAGTTTTATATTATACAATTGGCACATAATTGGGCATAAGAAGGTAAGCAAAGAAAGTTTTATATAAATATTTTCTGCGAATCCACTCGACCTTCCGGCAAATAAAGTCGTTTACGCGTGATGTAATTACGCTGGGAAAGCATCAGTATTTTCCATTGCAAACTTCCCCGTAATGAATTCTCCGAAACTCTGCCCTCGCAACACGTCGAGCTTACCACGATTGTTGCCTCCTCTAAGGCACCTAAACCAATTACACTTATTTAGTTATGTTAATTACTTAAGCGACACGAGCACTGCCATTACGCTGGATCAGTGGCTCTAGCGAAATATAATCATTGGTAAGCGGAGGCAAGCTTTACTAGAATCAGAGTCAATATCTTCACTCGTAACTCCCCGTCTCTTCTCAACGCCGAATAGAAGATTCACGAGGCGCACTCACCTAAGCCAAATTGCTTCTCGCAAATCGTTTTTCAGCTCGAGTTTTCCTCACCTCCCAGCCTCATTTCGGCAAATCTATCCTCATTCACCGCGCCGCCCTCATCTCTCTTCAGCCTCTCGGCCTCTCGACCTAAAGGGACTTCCGCTCGGAATATTTCGCCACGTCTGACTTGGATTTGCAAACGGCAGCAGACTAAGGGCGATCTCGAGAATGCCCTCCTCGAGGAGCAATTTTCTTCGTAACCCCTGGCGCCCTGGTGGACACGAGCTCTATTCAAGCTCTATTCACTCCTCCCGCCCTCACCTCGTCGCCTATTGTCAAGGATATGCTTTGCAAGATTCTCTACAATAACACAACATTTATTAGAGACAAACTCATTAGGCAAGCGAGATTCTCCAAATCTTTTGTCGCGCACTAGACATTGTGGATGGATAAAGCCATTTAAAAATACCGCATTTCACCAAATATCTCATTCATTCAATCTCAAAGGCTCGCGAGGGCACTTATTCGCACTGAGCATCGAACCTTAATAAGCAATCGACTATTTTCATGCATATTTTTACTGTATAATGGCGTGGGGTGAGAGAAGCTGTCGTGAGCGGCGAGTAATGAAAAACATTTTCAATCGATCTCTTACGTAATCTAGCGCATCATCCAATAATGGCCAACAACAAATAGCCTAAATAAACTCGTGATTATTTTAAGCAAACGTCGAGCGTCAAATGTTAAATGGCGATAAGCAGGTGAGTAAACATCCAATACCTCTCTTGCCGAATAAATATTGTTGGAATATTATCGATGTTATCCCATGAGTATTAACGAGGAAGCTAATCCATTTATTCCCAATGATAAGAAAACAGGGCCGTAAGCGCAACCGTTGTAACTTTGTTGTATTAAATTGAATGCCGAGGTGGAAATGAAATGATACGAGTTATGGGAAATAGGAGGAGAGAGCATTAAATGGAGATGAAGTTGGAGCGGCAACAATAGTCGATCATAATCCATCAACTAATATTCATTATCTGTAAACGGGAAGCAATGCAAACGAAAACTTTCCACGATTCCTTGAGGAATCGCAGGCCAGAAGTCAAATAATTTCATCGACATCCTCGCTACGACAGCCAAATCACTTTTATCTCCTCACCCTACCCTCGAGCGCACCACCTACCACTTACAAAGCCGCGAAAACTTCCAAGCCAATACGCACATCTGACACACGCACACGCACACACGCGAGAGCTCGCAAGTAGATTGACGAAGGAAGAAGAGAAAGTTAGGGGAGCTTGTGGTGCGTGAGCGCTTGGTTCACGAGGAAATTCGAAGCCGATGCCTATTTCCGGGTGTGTATTTTCCATCTTGTCGAGGCAACCTTTTCATTTCCATTCGCATGTAAGTAGGCTGACAACTTGAAATTATGAATGAGCGCACGGGATAAGAGAGTGGCATTGTCTTTTCTGGTTAAATAGGGAAAGCATATTCAACAGGGAGTTGCAAAGGTTATATGTATAATATGGCCTTTGTGAGGGAACATATTCAAAGGACGTCCGTAGTGGTTGTGGACCTTTTGTGGACTCTTTACGGATGTGTAGGTGAACAGTGACGGTCGGTGGCATAGAGCGGCAAGAGTTTTCAAAACACATTTTGTATCATCAACGAATGCCAAGTTGGAGAAGTCAAAAGGCATTTCCACCGAATCTTCGGCCCTAAATAATAGTAACTGCGATATTGGCATAAACGATAATGTAAAAAAGTTTATGTTGTAGGGCGGGGTATGGGAGCCCGTATAATGTTAGCTAGCACGGCAGACTCGTTATTCCTGAAATTTTAATATTATCGTCGTTTTGTTGCGACAAAGTTTGAAAATTTCCAAAAGCACAGTTAACCAACTTACTTCACTGGCTTCACCAATACACACACACGCACGCGTATATATATTGTTATTATTTTCCGGTAGGGGTAAAAATGGGGTTGACATCAATGCGTGGCAGTGATGGCAGTGCTCTTAAAGGACAGGAATACACGTTAAAATATTGAATCTAGGTCCCGCTGATAAGTATCTTGGCCATTTAGTTGTGGGAGTATAAATAAGCTTTTGGAGGACGATTGGAATTATTATTTCACGGCGATCTGCTCGTTTTCATTGAACAGCCAGTTGATGCGGTAAGTTGAAATACCATCGACATTACATCTAGAAATGTGTTGGTGGAGAATGTCGATAAGCCTCGGTCGGCATTGTACTTCAATACAATACGTACGGCAGTTGCATTTATTACGAAATAAGATTATTTATTATATAAAGCACATTTTCCTCCACTTCGAGCATTCACACATTATAAATAAATTAACAAAGTTGCACGAATCTCTATTTACTCTCCCGCACATTAAACGCAATCGCTTATTAATAAAATGTTTCACATTCTCACATTTATTCGAGGAAATAATATTAATGTTTTGATTTGAAGCTAATGCGAGCTTACATTGCATTTGTTTATTTAGTTTATTTGAATTTGTGTTTTTTCAACAAGTTCATTGTGGAGAGATTTATTCTAGAAATTTTCGACAGCACGTTCGAGTAAAATGATTTTCCAAACTAAGAATAAACTGACGCAAGTCAAAAAAAAAAAAAAAGAGAACACATTGCTTCTTGCACAGAGTTTCGATTCAATTATTTGAAACTACGTTCAATTACTTTCAACTTTTTTTTTCCTCTCGTATAATTTCATCGCTACATTGCAATTTAAAATTGAACTAAGCAGTACGAAGGAATTTCGTGGCAAACAAACGAAAATTTGACAAATTCATTAACAAGGCAAAAAACTCCTTGCCAGCAAAAGTTTCAAAGTTACAGAGAAAAGCACAAAGTATTTTTCACGAACCATAAACGACGCGCCTACCGATTCTACAAGTACTTTTTAGCAGAACTTCACAAATATTCACAAATTCACATTCACAAATAGCCTTTAAATAATGAATGTGCTGCTCGAATAGAATCCCTTCGCCGTCCTTCCTCGTCACATAACATTAGGATGCCCGACCTACTTCCGCTTGCTTCCCCACACTTCTCCCACAAACTTCAACAACACACGAGCCTCCCGAACATTACGGCCGCCAGCGCTTTACATTGCGTCACTCACTCACGGACGAGAGGATGAATGGCGATGAGTTGTAAGAGGGGCGGCCGTGAGGTGGTCACGTGACGCGTCAATCATCCGTTGGGTTCGCTCGTTTCCATTGTCGTACGCGGAAAAATCCAATGCGTGTGCACCTCGCACTTCTCAAGTGCGACCTCGTTTAGTTAATAGCGAGGAGAAATTGCAAGTCGCCTCGTCGTCGCCTTAACGGGCGTAGTGGCAGCAATTTTTCTCGCTGCAGGCTCGTAAATTACAATGTCGGAGCCGGGTGACTCTCGCCACTCACTGCCCTCTTTCTCGCTTTCGTGGCAATTGTATGGAAGCAGCGAATCTCGATCCTTCCTCTTCCCTCCACCTAAGGGGCTGGTTATGGCATCGGGGAGAATCGATTGTCACTTGGTTGCTTTAATCTGTCGTTAAAAGGCTCGGCAATAATAGCAGTACAAAGTTCCCCGGCCTTGCGTCGTCAAATTATTTTTTAAGGCGAGGATTTGCCAACGACAAGGCAATTTTTTTCACATTTCTTTCTCATGCTTCGTCATTGGCCCCGTAAATTGATGGCGCTACAGGAATGGCGTCGATTATAGTATGCAAAACCGCCGGTATACAGTAATATGACTGTATTACAATACTGCTTCATTTGAAATTGTATTCCGGCTAACAATCACAATGTCAAATACTCGAATTTATAATTCAGATATTGTGATTTTAAAGGTGCCCATTTCACGATTGCTTCCACCTGACGATTCTCCCGTAATTTTGCGACGAGAAATTCCAAGTACGAGTCCAGTGACTTATAAGAGGAAGTGGGAGGCTAACTACTTAATAATGCCAATGAGGCTTAATAGAAAAGTTTAGCCAGCGTAGCTGAAAATAACCGCAGCAGACGATAAGAGTAAGCAATAGAGATGCGAGATAATACGTAGGCGAGTATAATAATACATTCGACGACAACTTTGTGAAATTGGCAAGCGATCGGGCTCGAGCCGCCGTAATTTCATTGGCCGAATAAACAAAGTATTTCACTGGTGAGCTAGCCGATAATTATTACCCACGCAATTATTTTCTTTAAGGATCGCGGGGAGCTCGAGAGCTTCAAGTACACCAAAAGAGGGCGCATGTTTTTGAGATGATGTATCGATAAGCCGTGCATTGACGGGCGTCGTTAGCCACTTACGTAACCGCTCCTTTAACATCCAACCAGCCATTATCAATGCATCTTAATGCTTACTCCGATTTCATTTAACGCTAGGAATTAATTTAATTAATTTACCGCCTCGATATTTCGTCCCAGCTTTCGTCCCGTAGCTTCCTAGCAACAGTTTTGCCTATCAGTTGCCTCATTCTAATAAGCCTCACTATCGATCGCCGCGTCCATACTAGCCGCGACATTTATTTCCCAACGCTCTTTATGACTTGCAGTGAAATCGCCGGCTAAGCATGCCATTTCATTGCTCCCATGATGCACAACTTGTAAAGTACACTTGGCAGTCGTGACTAGGCTGCCTCCTCCTAATTGCCAGCCTCGAAAATACATTCTGCGCGGATGCTAATGACCGATCAACCGGGACTTATCATTTCGATGCTTGGCAGCTCCGATCCAATTGCTTATTACACCTCTCTCTCCTTCAAGGCCATGTAAATATATAAGCGCCATTACGAGCATTAGGCGCCCTCATCTATATCTCATCTATACAGGCCGAGCGAGCTACATCGCCTCGAATTTACATGGAACGCGTAACAACAAGGCCCCAATCACAAAAGCCCCATCGTCCACTTTATAATTTGCCCCTTCGATCGCCCTCCACTCATTCATTAAGCTCCGCGCCGATTTTTGCATAAACAACGGCCTTGAAGCACCAAGGCGCCTCGCACTTTCGGACGGTGGTTGGGCGCAAGTTGCCAGTCCCTTTGAGCATCCTCGCAACAACCATCCGACCATTCCGCTGCCCACTCGACATAAAATCCCATTTTGTAGGGGAGGAGCGGAGGCCAATATGTTCACCGATAAGGGATCGAATGTCGCGCGGACTTATATTTCGCGGGTAGGAATGGGGCGGTTGCGGGCGGGGGGTGAGGCAGGCTGAATGCCAATGCAGCGTCTCTCATCCGACGTGTCGGGGCTTTATAATTGACTCGGATGGCGCGGACGAGCGAGCCGAGGTGGCGCTGGGTGTGTGGGGTGGGTGTGGAGTGGGTAAGGCTGCAAGGGGGTTGGGTGCGAAAGGGGGGTGGGGGTGGGGGCGTCGGCTCTTTTGTGTCGGGATCGATCTCGATCATGCTCGACCGAGTGGAAGCCTGGAGCATCGGCCTCCCCCGACCCTCGCAGCCCTTATCGGCCCTTTCCTTTTTCCCCTCCGCTGGCCCGGCTCTTTGTGACCGTGTGGATGCGCGTTTCTCTCTTTGCCGCGGCTTCCGGTAGCGACCCTCACTAGTAGGTAGCCCCCCTCCCGCCAGAGAGCTCCGCCACTTCGCATCGTCGGCTTATCGACGAGATTTATCGAAGGCGGAAGGGGGGGGGCGATATTATCGCGACTTTTCCGCGGACTCCTTATCCTGCGCTGTTCTTCGTCCGAGTGACGACGGCTCGGCCTAATTAAGCTTAATTACTTTTCAATATGAGTTGTCGGCCGTAGCGCAATGACGCAACGACTAATGTCTCGGGTCGTTTGTGGATTTGAGAATAGTTTGGAGAATCGTTTCGCTAGCAGGTCGAGAGTAAAAGTGCGTAATGGGGTGGAAGCGAATGTGGATGGGGATTTGACGAGTCGTTTTGCCGATCGGAGTCTCGTAACGCCGCCTCCATCAATTGATATTGCCACTATAGGATAAATATTTTTGATATTCTCCATATTTAGGGCGCACGGATTATTTCAGCTTTAGTAGTACGATAATCGATTCGTCTGCTCAACGTCATAGTCGATCGATCTCACCCTATATGCGATACATAAAAAAGAAATGAACTAAATAATAAATAATCTGCTGTGGAAGGAGGGATAGTGGCGAGCAAACAAATTTCATTTTATATTTGCTTCGCGCACATAAGGTTTCGTTGAGTTTTATTTTATTTACACGATGCCACCTTAATTTCCAAAGTTTCAAAGTGTCGAGGAGAGCGTACGCAAACAGTCGCATTAATTTATATTTTGTTTAATATAGCCGATAAAGCGCTTAGGTGGTGGTCTAGCTTCTTAAATTTTAATTTCATTATTGAATTTAACAATAATATATCAAACATTGGCACGAGAAGGAATTTAGCTTGAATTCGCAAACGAAATGCCGATGATGCGAAATATTTTATTGCTACGATAGATTTACTGCGTACAGTCAATATTATAATTCTTTAATTGATTTGTTCGTACTTTAATTAGTCTCGAGACTTAAAGTTTCGCGGGATCAATAATGCCATACGAACAACACATGAGTAAATTAAAATAATTGCGACTATTTGTTAATCATTTTAATGAAATTTCCATCAAGATAGAGAATACATTTTCCCACGATATTTATTTTCTTGTGCGTTTGCACGAAATTCTATAATATTCGCTTTATGAAGCTTATTGCTAATCAATAATGAGCCACCATTGTTATTATCAAGCCACATGAAAAATAATTACATTATATTATATTTATTTTTTAGTTCAATTCAATATTAAATTCAATATTAATGCTTTTCCAAAACCATATGGCTTGTTTGGTCCGCGAGGCTCCCTGCCTAAATTTATTTATTATTGTTATTTAAATTTCATTAATATCAGTCGAATTATTTATGGCTTCCAATTGTGTAATACGAGGTGTTTAATATAACTTCTGCCACTATTATTCCCTCTGCCGACTCCAATAATCATAATAAAAAGAATAGCTTACGCAACAAACTGCTAGCCTATGGCATTGTCGGGCAATTAATAAAAATTCGCATTATTCATCATTAAATGAGTGAATCAGTTTGGACAATTGAGAAACCAGTATTTTTTCAAGACTATTGCAACAATTTGAAAACCGCCCTGTTGCCTGAGCCGATATCCCTAATTCGTTTAAATTGCTGATCCAAATTAATGGAATCCGTGGAGCACGAGTATCCACTTGGTTACGACCTCCAAAAGATGCCCTTCCCCCGCTCTTTTTTCTGGACTTTTTTCAGATTGTAAAAGAGATGGGGGAGAGAGAGAGAGTGAGCAAAAAATTTCCAATAATACTTTTCCAAGTGTAAATTTCCTCTGTGTTTTGTTTCGTGACGCGGCCTTTGCCTTTGAGCGAGAGAAGCGGAGGGGCGGGGAGGGGGGCGCGCGCACGTGTGCAGTATAACCGATCGGCTGGGGTTAAGCCAGGCGTTTCCGATGCAACTTCATCGCCGTGAGAGTGAGGCGATGAGGGCGAATGGTCCGCTCTAATGCCCTTTTAAAAAGATTTGCCTATTTTTTGTAAGTAATCCGTTGATAATTAGCGCTTTTAAGAGATCCTGCTCATCGATCTTCGTGGTCTTTATGGTCCTAGGCGGTTTGGCTCTTGCTTGGGATTAATTATGTGTGGGTGTTAAAAACGTTGGGTATTCTTCAGCACTTGGCTGAATGTACGTAAGGAGTGGGAGGCGAGGAGCTTTTAATGGACGTAATTGGAGTGGTTATTGGGAGGATGTCGTGCCCCGAAGGATAATTGAATTGGCCTGCCACGAATATTTATTCGATAAAGTAACTTGAGTTGCTTTACATTCTTCCACTTGATAAATCCTGATTATTTAAGACAATTTGGAGCGTGGAATTTAGTATGAGTTTCGGCTCTTCGACAATTATGTTTGTAATCCGATTTACGTGTCTGAATCTTATAATTAATCGATTCAATTGATCTCTCAATAATGCTTTTTCCAGATGATAGTTATACCTATTAATCTATGCACTAATTCTAATTATAACGTACTAATGTACAATAGTAGTTGCGGAAAATTACGGTGAATTCACGTTTCCCGCTTAAGTGCAACATACTTGCTCGACACTTAAAACTTGGAGTATATATAATGTTCAAGTTTTTCTGGACTTTTTATCACTTTTGATTATGAGCCGATGAGGATTTTTACATCTTTGTGAAAGAGTTCTTTTCAAAAACTTTTGTGCGCCACAAGATCTATACGATGTGACTAGAAGCAAATGAAGTTAAGAATATAATGAATTGCAAATGAATAGTCCATTTTTTAAAATGCTTGAACATTCCAAAAGCTTCGCAGCTTTCGCCCTTTCAATCTCTATTCGCTTAAATATATATATATACATATATATATATATGTATGTATATATGTATGTGTATATATGGAGTCCAGAATACAGGAAATGTTTGTATTGATTTTGTCCGCTTTAATGTAACGAGCGTAAAGAAGAAAGATGAAAAGTGTATTGTTCGATGGAGCTCTTTTATTATTCAATTTCTTATGAAGCTCTGGTTTGTTTTTACCAGTGTTATTATCGTTTGTACTCCACGCGACCTTAAGATAAGATTAAAATTATTTTGATATTAAAAACTAATCTTCCCTCTTCAGAACGTGGGCTGTGTTGAATATATGCAAGGATACGCTGAATAAGTAAAGAAGAGCCGACTCTGTGTGATGCAGAGACGCGGGCATAAAATGCAGGATAAGAGAGAAGGAGACAAAAAAAAAAAAGGAGTCGAGGGAGGGAAGAGAGAAGGAGACCCCAATCAATGCAGTGTACTTTTTGCATACTGGAACAATAATTAAGTAGTTTGGTGGAATCGTCATTGAGTCGATAATGTCAAGGTGTTGGTAATTGCCTGAATGAAGAAGTTGGCATTAAACTAATGCAATATCGATAACCTCACTTCTATTTTTGAAAACTTCACATTTACTTAATTGCTATTGTTAATTTTCTACATTTTATACCCAATTTAATTTATACTTGTTCCATTACAGTTATTATGAAGTATTAGGTTGGGTTAATAATTTGTTAAAAAGTGTTAATTGACGTAGAACTTCGAGGGAACCAATACATTTTATCAATTTTTTCGGTTCGTTAATTTCGATGCGTGCAATATATTAAAGAATTTCACAATACTTCGTTATTGTTTATAATCTTTTGAAAAACGATATGCTATATCAAACTCATTTGCTACGTACATTTCATAATAAAGCGCTAATGCAGTTATTTCAAAGTATTAGCTACAAAATTATGCATTTGATATGAATTCTATATGGATTATACGCGATTTAAACAGTTTTTCTGAAAAGATAAACGTCAAATAATAATTCGCATTTCATCCTCTTAGACAGTACTAAAAGCATCAAGCGACATTTATATTTAAAAAAAAAATAAACCAAAAAAAAAACCAAAAAAAACAAAATTAAAAGCATTATTTGTAAACAGAATATAATTCATTATTTTGTAAATTTTGTATTATATCCGTTAAGTATATCAATATACTTGAAAATACATTTGTCTATTTAATGTTGTGCCTACTACAAATAAGAGGCGAATAATTATTGTCGTGTAACAATAATCCATGTTCTTTTCTAATGTTTTGCGGCAACTAAAAACTCCAATAATAATTTTTATAAGATTGTATATCTTCTTGTATATCTTCCCTGCTATACTTTTTATTCTCTAATAAGTCCTAATCTCTCGTACATTTTTTATACTCTATTAATAAGTTTTAAACATTTGATGGAAAAATATTTGGATAATATTTGGATAATATTTGGATAATACAGTAAGTTGAAAAAGTGTGTGTGCAAATGTATGTATATAAATACACTGGCACGTGACACGAGTGTACAGCAATTATTGATTTATGTAAATATGTAAGAAATAAAGTTTAAGTAATAGTAAATATGTAATAGTCTGGTGTTGGGGATAGAACCCGAGCGTGAACTCGGCCCGAGTTGGGGTGGGTGGCGAGGCTGATAGTGGAAGGGGGAGGAGGGACGGCAGTGTTGGTATAAGCTGAGCCTTTAATGTACGTGTATGTATGTAATAATTGTCATTATTAATAATGAATTGTTGACTGTAGAGTTGAATGTGAAAGTATATCCCTCTTAAATGCCGTTATTTAATGTTAGCGAATTCTCGAATGGCCGATCACTATTATCTAGAAATAACAATAATTGCGCTATTCAGTAAGTATTTAGTATTATTGCAAGTATTGTCTTTTGCGAAAATTATTAAAAAAAACGCTAAGATAAGAAAAAGAACTGCTCCTGCTAGTTTTTTCTCGAGAATTGATCGAGATTTTCGGTCATATTTTCGTGTCGCGTGAAGCAGCCGAGTGGGGAACTTGGGCAAGTTGGAGAACTTGGCGCGCGATGAAAGAGTCATTAAATAATTGTTAGTGGGTGCTTGTTGCTAGGCGCAATCACAGACTTATTGTCTTTTGTTTGTAATTGACTTTCTCTCTTAGTGACGAGACGTATTTTCTCGTTTCTTTACTTGCACTGGGCAGAGGACAGGAGGTGCGGAAAGGCGAAGCGTGAACTCGGAGGAATAAAGAGCACTGATATGACAAAAAAAAAAGAGTTGATATTCTGGGAATATCGAGCGCTATGATAATTGTTTACATTTTGTGTTTGCCAATTAATTTTGTACAAATTCAAAATGTTGGTAGCAAAAAATCACTTTGAACGCTCAACTTATTCTAAATCTCATTATCTGATAGCTGGGACGTAAAGTACATTCCGTGCTTTATATTCTTAATTTTCTAGCAATTAATTAAACTGCTTTATTAGGAAAAGCGAAGCGAAACATTTTTTTAAACTAAACATTTCAATGTATCATTGTATTATGCATGTCTTAATGATTCGTATTGTGCTAATGTTTGTATAAGCGATTAATTTGACAATTAATTTGATAAAAGAGATCCGAATGGCTAAGAACTTTTGCGTGATCTACAAGATCGGCAAAGTACTTTTATGTGCCGTTTGAAATGCCGTTCCGTGAGAAGGAACTGGAAGCGACGGGACTTAAGAAACTTTGCGCACTGCTTAAAATACATTTGAGTTGCTGATCCACGAAGGTATTTGGGGCTGTTTGAGCTGGGAAACATTGTTTAGAGGAGTGCAACCGAGTAAGCAAAAGTAGAGAGTGAGAGAGAGAGGCGAAAAAGTAAACAAGAGCCTAATATACGGGAAGATCAAAACTTTCTCGTGGTCATAACAAGTTCGCCAGTGAATCAACAATCATTTTCATTTTATGTCCTTATCTGCTCTGCCCTCCTCCAAGTCAAACCCAAGCAAAAAATCTCTCGTTGGCATTATAATAACGTTGAAGAATTTGCACTAAAAGTTAAATAATTACGTAGACGGTCCGTTGATAAGATCATTGTGTTTTAGATTGTGTAACGAACAAACGTTCTAACCCCGTTTCATATTGATTCTACGTATAGTCAATTAATTGCCAAAGCAAGTCACTTGCAAATCGCCAAATTGAAAAAACTTTCTGCTTCTTTCGATAACGAAGCTCCTCCGCGTGAATATTTGAATTAATCACTAGACAATAGCGAGACGTATTCCACTGAGTATAAAAACGCAAATTTGTTGAAAATAAATAAACGTACGTATCAAGAACATAGAAGAGAAACCGTTTCGGAGCACAACAAATATTTATTCCACTACATTAATGCTTCAAAGCGTTTCTAATGTAATACAATCTTTAATATTTAATTGACAAAAAGGATTGTTTAAATATTTTTTTCTCCCCCAATAGAACGTGTGCCCTGTTGCGAGTGAAAAAATCATTTCATTGGCAATGTTTTATTTCGAAATGAAAGTATATTTTTTTAATTCTCGTAGTACACGTGCTTCCATTTTCGAAGTCGAACGCCAAATTTATATTCCAGCTAAAACAAATGTCAATCGATATGTTTCGAATAAATAATGAAAATCTCTAGTTACGCTCGTATCTGTAATCTCGCATCGTTCGTAGCTTTGCTCGAGCAGTCATAATAAGGTGGCTTTTTAATTTCACTTTAAGGTAAGCACGTACGTCAACAATTGACGCTTAATAATTAGCCAATTGGTATCGATAACGTTAATATATTTGTAATTAGGAGCGGTAAGAATGCAAATGAGCGTAAAAAGGAAGTAATTGTCGTTCCGATAATCTAGCCAAATATATGCCATGGGAGCAGCATCCGAGCAGCGATAATTTCGTCGTTGCAATTCTTTTGCCGCTTTTGCCCCATAATTATCAGGTAGAATCGTAGAGCAACGCCATAATATCTCACCATAAATAGAGGGACGATGAAAGTTTCGTGTCTCAGCCCTCGACTAATATCACTTAAAGGCGAGCTCCCTCCGTCCCTCTTAGCCTCTCTTATCGACTCGGCTCTCCGCTCCTATTCGCCCCAAGGCCGCTCAAAATAAAGAAAATCCGTCGCCACGTCCTTCCGCGCAAACAATCAGTATCAAATATGCCAGTAGTGAAAAGGAATGTGGCTGCGCTGTAACCTGAATGCGCGCTTATTGCGAGTGGCTTGGCTGAGGGTTAGGGAGGGTAAATCCTCCGAGCGGGAGGACATTTCGATGTTTGCCCGTGGCTTGGGCATTATTTCTTGGAAAGCGGGACTTTGGGGGGATCGATCGAAGATGCGAGAGGGGGCGCGATTATTATCGGAGCATTAATATCATTTTCAGGTGGAATGCAATGGAACGTGGGGATGGGTGAGCGTAATTGATAAGGCTCAATGCAATGGGAGTAGGCGTTATCTCTTGGGGGCGTTGATTAAAAGGGCGTGATTTTCTAAAGGGAGGTTTTGGCCTTTGAATGCGTGATAAGCAGTGGTAGAATAATGGGAAGGGTAAGTGTGATTGCCGGCTTACTTCTTGTCGAAAGTCAAAGATTCTTTTGCAAAGATGCTGCCGAGCATTTACAAGTGATTCCGAAACCGAAAAATCCAGTCCAAGGGCAAAGAAATAAAAGATTCATTGTGCAAGCACCGACGATTTCATCGCTTCCTCAAAAGATACTCGAGAGAAAAAAGGAAGAAAAGAAAAAGAGTCTTCCTAGATAATGATTTTCTTCTTCTTGCTATTTAGTCTGCGGACCTTAAGAGAAGAATTTCGCTTCTTCAGCAGCATGAGAAGCCACAAATTTTTCCGATTTTATTGCAAATATGTGTGAATGTAGCAAGAATTTTAAGGTCAATGGGGGGGGGGGGGGGGGG